>CAJUYH010003783.1:6178-36604 GCA_910591685.1 Galerucella tenella | reverse complement strand
ACTGTCTTCTTAAGTAATAATTGTAAAGATCAGCAGATATAGTTTTCCTGGTTTCCTATATCATTGCACAGTTATACTGATCTTAAATAGGACAAAGATATCCAGAATATCCCCATAGGGCTAATAATATCAAAGCTACTATTTGTAAAATCTTCTTCTTTTTTCTATTCATATATATTAAGTCAATCACTAGATAGGGCACTATTTGGACTAGCCAAATATATATCAAGTATACATCATGTCAAAAGTAACTTCTGTCATTCTGATGATGATATTTATATCGAAACAATTGTCAATTTACTTGCAATTTACACATTTTTACAAATATATTGTGGAGTCATTTAAAAACAGTTAGTTTCTTTAAAACCACATAAAAACATTATTGTGGTTTGATTCCCAAAAAATAAGAGAAAAAATAATAAATAATGCCACAAGGAACTTACAGAAGATATCCATTATTTTAATAGGAGCCGCTCTTACCATCGAGTTTATATAAGTGCCCAAGACCCAAACTAGCTAATCGACGTAACAGGGGACATTAAAATAACGAAGCATCCGGTCTATGATATTGAAGTTAAACGAAAATATTGTCGGGGTATAACACACAAGTGATTTTCCCCCATTGGTTCTTTTCTGCAACGTTAAGTGTAGGAACTCTGTGAATTGATAAGCGAGAAGAGATCTGGCTCCAGAACCATTCCCCCAGACCATAAATAAAGTGGACCGAGAACAAATACAAAAGTGAAGCAGCATGCCCCGTTGAAAGACCACCTGATAAATACTGCAGAGTTTATTGCATGTAGAAGGAAACAGTCACCAACATCTCATCTGACTGCAACATAATATGACAATATACATAGGATGTTTATTGTCTACAAGGTCTTTATAGGTTCCATATTTTCAGCTTCTATCGATAAAATACCCAGTATTTTTTTATGCTAATATTAAAATAATACAGTTGTTGATTACTATTTACAGTTCTGTCTGAAAAATAAATAAAAACGATTTACTGACCGTATGCGATTATTAAGCCAATCAAAACATATACTTGTATAGCTATATAAAGATGAAAAATGTTTCCTTCCGGTGGTGCACTGACATAAAATACACACTTTGTCTCAAGCCCTGCTTCGTCGTCAACAAATCTCAGTGTTACCGGTCAGAAGCGTAGGGGAAAGGTCAGAAAACCTGGATGAATGCAAAAAGTGGTTTGTCGTGACAATATGTTATTTTTTAAAAGGGAGTCAGCACTTTTTTATCCACTTTCCGAAAAATAAATAAAGCTTTACGGAAGTGTAAGGGATAAATGCTTTAAAGTCTACCGGAAATTTTGGCAATTAGTAAGCTGTGTAATAGGAGTACAATTAGCGCAGATTGGGGATTGAGTATTGTATTTCATGCTCTCAGATTTGTGGATTTTTTTAACAAAAAATAAAGAGGCTTGTTTAACGGAAAAATTTGTTTTTCCCTCGATATTCTTCTACGTTTTCTGAGAGACTAATTGGAATAGCTCTAGTATTGTAAGAAGCAAGACAAAAATAATGTTGGAAAGATCCCAGTTTATTGGATAAAAACAATGAATTACAAATTTTGAATCAAAATATTTTCTTATTTCATACTTTTTTCAATGGACGAGTAAAATGTTACTTCTGTCATCTGACCATGATAATAATATGTTTATCCACAACTATTAATTAATATATCTGGTAAATATGCGATTTTTATCAAGTAATGCCATGCATTACCATATAGAATTGAATAATAATGACAGTTCGATGGAATAATATTACTCAATCGTTGCGTCAAATTTGAAAATTTGTAAATTTACTTCTTATTTCTGTTATCATTAGAGAAATGTCTAATTGTGAATCAGATTTAGAAGATATGTCTTGTACATCGCCCAACATTTTAAAATTAGCGGCTAGCGCTACAGAAAATCTCCTACCTAACAAGTCAAAAGGTAAATATGATGCGGTGTACAAAAGTTTTATGGATTGGCAACTGGCACAAAAAACATCGTCTTTTTCTGAAAATGTTATCCTAGTGTATTTTGTTGAAGCTGCTAAAAAATACAAGTCATTATCATTGTGGGCATATTATTCTATGCTGAAAAGTACATTGAATATTTACCATAGTATCCACCTAGAGACTTACATGCGGTTAGAGGCATTTTTAAAACGCCAGTCCAAGGGCCATCAAAAAATCTAAAACTTTTACGCCCGACGAGGTCAGTAAATTTATTAAAGAAGCGCCAGGTCATACCTATCTAATGACAAAGGTATTCTTACAATAACGTAATTTTCAACTTAGTAATTTCCAATTTAATCAAATTATTTTTAGGTAACCTTAATCATGGGGCTAATGGGAGCATATAAATATAGTTGTGGATAAAGTATAGTATTTAACACACGCATAATGGCTATTACCCACTCAGATGTTACAACTCTCGCCTCCGGCTCGTGCTGCAATTTCATCTTCCTGGGTAATAGCCATCATTATACGCTTGTTGAATAATATACCGAGTATATATCGAATTAATAATTATGAATAATTTAAAATTTTCTTGTATAATACCATAAAAGTGTAATTGCTTTGTTTATAAAGTATATAGTACAAATATAATAGTTATTTATGTAATAAGGATCATAAAGACGATCATTATGGTACAAGTCGTGAATGTTATCGCGTGTGCCATAATGATTGTTTATGATTCGTATTACATACAAAATTTTATCTGATGGCAATTTTTGGTGCCAACAACCAAACAGGATTACAAGTTTGCCAACAATCATCAACTACTGATGTAAAAACTGTAGAATCCATTGGAATTAATATTACAAATTGTAGTAATTGTTCTTTTACCATTTATAATAAATACTTTGAACATAGTTATGCATTTGGAATAAACGTTTTTGATCAAACCATTACATGTTTTCCTTATAGAATTTCATTATGGTACTTAGTACCATAATGAAATTCATTATGGTACTTAGTCCCATAATGAGCTTCCTTATGTCATCAAAATTGAGTGACATAACGTTGTCATTATGACATGCCATCAGATAAAACAGTTTTATGGAAAAGTAATCATATACTGTGGGCCGAAATAAAGTACTACAATTCTTAATTGAAAATATTTTTCTTGTTTTTCGGGCGATTTATTTTCTTTTTGCAGGGCTAATAACCTAACATGTCCTCAACATGACTGTAAATTTGGAAGCAAAATATTGTAAAGGGTCGGACTATCCAGAAAACTTCAGTGAAAAGGAGATTTTCCGAAATCACCGGATTCGCGAAATACCATTTTTTTATTAAATAACATTTTAACACATAACACATTTATGAAAACAGTTTTGTTACTTTTTTTTCCTTTTCAAGGAGCCGTCCCTTCGCCGGTACCACCTCAGCCTCCTGGGCTTATTGTGGATACTCCTAGTGTTCTGACTACAACCTATTCAGCCAATCCGTTCCCTGTATTAGCTTATACAGGTTCTTTGCTGGTTGGTTGTAGAAGTCTTCTGGAGTCATTTGGGTTCTGCCATACAGTTTTTGCCTTCTGTGGTCCAGCGACTCACAGTTGCATAGTTACTTTAAAACTTAGAGTAAAATATCATGAATGTGGTCACTATTATTGTTTACCACTTCTTGAAGTCGTCTGCGCCATACATTGATAACCCCATTTATCGCACCCTGTTCAAAATTGTTCCAAACAAACTGCATTCTTTCTTTGAGCTGCTCGATTGTTTCAAATTGTTGTCCCTCATACAAATTTTGTTCGAAAATTCTCCTTATTGAATAATCAACCGGATTTAATTCTGGGCTGTTAGGTGGCCACATTCATACTATTTTTCTCTTATTTTCAAGTTACTAAACTGTTTTCATAAATGTGTTATTTGTTGAAATGTTATTCAATAAAAAAAATGGTATTTCGCGAATCCGGTAATTTCGGAAAATTTCCTTTTGACTGAAGTGTTCTGGATAGTTTATTTACTGGAAAAGCATATTAGTACAATTTTAGCTAGGACAGTTTTGATTTGCAAGTTTTTTTTTACAGTCATACTAAGGACATGTTAGGTTATTAGCCCTGCAAAAAGAAAATAAATCGTCAAAAGAAAAAAAAAATATTTTCAATTAAAAAACGTACTCCTTTACTTCGGCCCACAGTGTATATA
Source organism: Galerucella tenella (assembly GCA_910591685.1). Lineage (NCBI taxonomy): Eukaryota > Metazoa > Arthropoda > Insecta > Coleoptera > Chrysomelidae > Galerucella > Galerucella tenella. The sequence goes on along the minus strand of CAJUYH010003783.1, from coordinate 32,432 downwards.
ACTTTCAAGGATGAAAGTTTCGATGACAAAAACAGTACAACCTTATATCAAACTGGAATATACAAGTTGTTTTTTTATATTTCCATTCCATGGAAACACCTTTGCCAGTGGATTTTTCGTTGCATTTCTGCCAACAACAAATCTGAAACAATTTGTTGGTCGTAAAATACGTTCACTCCTTTCCAACGTGTAATGCACCCGACATATGCCAGATTATTTCTCAGCTCGTACACTACATGCTTTGTATAATACGGGGAACTCGAAAGTATTATTTCATAGTAAACGTCATCGTAAAAGACAAAGATACGAAATAGCTAAAATACAGCATCAAGTTTGGCAATGTGTTGAACATTGAAACATTTTCTACCACTACAACCCTCTACAGCGGAGCAAAAAGGAAGGATATGATTTTGTCAAATATATAATATGTTTATCTGTTTCCATATGACTTTTGAACTATAGTACATTCAATAGCCTTCTTGGTGTACGTCATCGTTTGTGATGTATATTCAGGTTGTGGGTATGTCGTTCATTTTATCTGCTATTTGGTCATACAGCTAACATTTGATAAATGAAATCATTAGGTTCGTATTCAGCCACATTCGAAAAGATTATGACATTAATGATTACCAGCTTCTTTTTCTAACAGAAAATACTTGAGAACTATCAAAAGGCTGATGTTTTTTCGTATACCTAGGCATATTTTTGTATTATTCAAATAAATTTAACAATAAGATTGATATTCACTTTTCATAAATAATAATTGACCATAAACAACAAAGTACTGACCTGACGAGAACTGTCAGTGAGACATTGGAAAAAGATGTAAGACACATTGCCGCTACGAAAGGTACGTGTGCACCCTATTTTGAATGTTGTAATATCTCCCGATATTGATAGGTCGCGCTTGCATCAACCAATCAAATTTTTTGAGTCAAAGATTAGGGTTAACGTTTGTGATACTTTCAAACGGTTCATTATTATTTGTCACATTAAATTGAACTGCTACCCTTTAATAGACTACTGTCAAATTTTAAGCACACGACAGTTTATAACAGAAAACTTTCTTCAATACAAAACTAACTTGTACACTCACAACTTCAATCTTATTTTAAAATTCACTGGCCCGAGTATCGAGAATAACAAGAGCCATTAAATGAAGTAGCAATATGGCAATAAAAATTCATAGAGCGGCAACACAATTAAACTTCAATAAACACACATACAAACCTCTTTAAAGTAAAACCCTTTGGCTGTACATCGATGCCAAATAAAACTACATAGCATGTAGAACCAACGAAAATAGAAAATAGGTACTAGAGAAATTAGTTTTCCAAGTACGGTGAAAACCAATTAGAGTCCGTAGAAGCCAAGTGCATTGAATGTGTGAATTAAATTAGAAAACCGCTTTCTATTATGAAATACCCATTCGAACTTTCGATATAACCATGTAAACCTAATAGTTGAAAATTTCCGATTTCTATTTTGAGTTGAAATTTATTATGCATTGAAACGGAATACGGGAAATATTAAATATATGAACAAAATTAAGAGGAAACATGGAAAGATATACACGAAAGTGATATTGTTTGAAATTATAGATTGAAAAAGCTCACTTTAATGATTATTGTAGTATTAAATAGGTTGACAAACTTTCTTGAGATGTATTCTTTTGATATAATGATTGTTTAATGAAATGTTCAACATTTGGAAACAACAGGGTGTAGCGTAAAATCTGGAGCAATCATACCCACATATCTGTCCACCTTTTTCAACGACAATAGCGGAATGGTACTCCTATTTTTGTGATCCATGCGGATTGGTGTAGTATATTGTGTAACAAGTGCAGAAGATGAGTGTTAGCAGCCCGATACTATTAGCTGTACGAGCTAGGGCAGCTGGGAGCTAAGGCTGCTGAAGCGTTTCCAGCATTTGTGACAGTTAGTCAGTTGTTCGGCAACAGATTGAACAAAAAAACACAAATAATGGAAAACTACAGAATATTGGCGCTGAGAATTTACCTCCCTTGGATTGCTGAACAATATTTCCCGTGGGTGGCAAAAAGCACGCTGCTTTTTCGAAGAATGAAAAGGAGAAATCGCTATATATAAAATCGATGGTCTTACATACATCCAAACATAAAGGTCATTTGCGGTCATTACCTGTGCTCATTTTGGTCTGTCATGGTTGCTGCTCCTATCTGCTCATTTTGGTCTTTTAATACCTACTATCAGACAAAACATGTCCAAATATGCGTGATATTATTTTCAAATAACCCTCGTCAACTGTAGAAATCAACTGACTCATTCAGTGTTCCCTTGCAGGGCTCGCTTCTTGAAAACTTATGTATGGTTATCTTTATGATGTTGATGTTATTATAAACCATGTAACTATTTTGTTTCGGTGATTTATCATTATTATCACAAATATATTCAAGGTGCGTCTGTTTCGGGTTTTCAGAGATGCAATGAAATATCTAGTTTATAATTGAAGCATGGTAACATTCATATTATTAAGTGGGTACAATACTTTTCGCTCTATTTTCAGCTTTCCTATTATTGGTTTTCTGGTAAGATGGTACAAAAAACAGAGTGCGACTCCTACAAGTGAGACGAATTTATTTCTCCTAGTTTTTAGTTTGAGAACTGGTTGGCTGGGCGTTAGTGTGGCTTGCCACAGAAATACTAATGTGACTGTGGGAATCCTCAATTTTGATATTAAGTCTAGGAGTTTATCAATTTTGGTCAATTAGCATCATCAGGTTATAAGGAAATGAGGTGATGTTTCATCCACTTGATCTGAGGATTAAAATGGTGGAATGAAACATTAATTAGAGAAGGAATTGTAATAAAAAAGAAGTAATGGAAGATAGTTTGTGATGACAGTTAAACCTTACTAGTCTCCATTTTCTTGCATTACTATTTTACTATTTTTGCACTAGTACTAAACATACTGTTTGTTCTTGATTCCTAGCCACCTCGAGTTGTTTCTTGACCCTTTTTCAAAATAAAATCAAAACGAAAATGACATGCATAATTGGAAATAAAAAAATGTGTAGCAGGCTAGCAAAAGTACAAAGCTCAAACTAATAAAATCGTATAGATCTATTTAGAAAGATATATTTCCATTCTTTATACAGAAAGATAAAAAAAACTTTATTTGCGAGAATAATAGCTTATCGCAAACGAATAACTATCAAGCACTATCATACAACCAATAAATAAATGTCTAGCCGCAGATCTCGACCTATTATTCTAGTTTTTATCCTTTCTATCTCTCAAGATATATCGTCTCCATAACATATTTCAACAAATGTGACAACCTTGATGATGGCACTTTATTTCCAGCGTTAGGTATAAATGAGAGAATAGAACTCTTTTTCTATTTTTGTGTATATTTTCGCGGAGGTTCACATTTATGTGTGAACCAAAATCAAGAACTATATCTACAATTGTAGATTTTTATTGTTGGAAACAAAACAAATTTTGCAGTGGAACTGACTCTCTATGTTAGTTCATCTGCTATGTCACTTCCTGCTATTCCAGAGTGTACATGAAGCAACAGTGAGGTAATGATACTGTTTCTGCCTAGGTCATTGAGTTTTCCTAGGCTTCACCTTATTATTTCGGAGCTGGAAGTTGTGATGATGATTGGTGTTGGTGGTTGGATGCGCACCCAACAAGAGCTGCGCACTCTATATGATGTCTTAGAAATATCTAATCAAAATTCCTTAACCTGATCAATAAATTCAAGTCTAACTTGATAGTTGCACTTATTTATAATAGTCCATCGTTTCTAGATATCCTTTGAGGTATTTCCAAAATTATAAACTTCTATCAAGAAGGGCTCTGATTAAAAAGTTGGTAAGGTTCAATGTCCTAATTAAAAGCAATTCTCGATGCTAATTGGTACTGTAATTTGAACAATGTAATGTTTTTTTATACGTCGTTTAATAACTGCTTTATATAGACATCAAAAGTGTTTTATATAATACAGATAATTGGCTTGGACAAAAAAGGGAAAATTCTCGAAGAAATAAAATTCACTCGAAGAGATATTTGATCCCCGTAGTTGACTTATTGTTCACCCTTAGAGAACATCCGCAGTAGTCGTTTGTTAACTAAGCTAAGCTTACACAGAAAATAATACAAGTCTACACTCGACAGGGCCGGATCAAAAAGGAAAATTCAAATCTATTATTCCACATGCAAGTTACAAAGTTTTTCTTGATCTCCAAAATTGATTATTACGTATACGAAGCTGATTGTTTTTGAAGTATTAGAAGGATAGATCACCATACAGACTCGGCAAATATTCATGTTTCCTATACCCATTGTGTGAGTGGAAAAGAGGAAGCTATAGAGAGTCAATATTTAGAGAAATGGGGGATTTATGAAGGTGACGTAATGCTGTTCTCTCTCAGACATACATAATTTAATTTATAGTGGATAATGTTGCTCCTATATAAAATTCTACATATGGAAGGTGAATATTTGCCGATTTACAATTGATGGTTTCACACACCTCCATTCTGCGGTGCTATCTCGCGACGGGTGTTGAAAGTAGGTAACCAGAAACTGTAGGTAATTGGTGTGCATCCATCTACATTTTACTGATAATGTTGATGCTGTCATGTTTCAATTATAAACTAGATTATATATTTCATTGATTCTGCAAAAAACCGTGACAGACCCGTCTTAAGTATACATGTGAAAGAGAAAAAATTGTGTCAGAATGATATGCTTTAATCTTTTTTATATTGATCAAAATAAAACAAAGACATCACAGTTTTCTCTAATTATATGAACAATTTTTAACAAGATCGACAAAATACAACCAAATATGCGTGATATTATTTCCAAATAATCCTCGTCAAGTGTAGAAAAAAACTGACTCATTCAGTGATCCCTTTCAAGGGTCGCTTCTTGGGAATTTCATGGTTATCTTCATGAAGCAATGAAATATCCAGTTTATAATTGAAGCATAGCAATAATCATGTTATTATGTGGGTGCAATGTAGATGGCGGCACACAAATTATAGTTTCTAGCTACCCACCCAAGTAGCAATTTAAATTCTATAAGGTTTGTATAAACAGCTACAAGATATGTCTTATAGGATACTAAACTTCTTATAACGGTCTACAAAACAATTAAATGATCCTTATACAACTAAAAAGGGCCCATTTTTATACAACTGTTTGGTTGTATAACAGTTCTATTAAAAGTTTATCCAGCTCTTATATGACTGTTTGATACACATTTATACAACTCTTAATCGACTGTTTTATAATCATTTATACAGCTACTATAAAATGATTCAATAGTGTGTCATGTAGTCACATCTTTAAAATGGGATTGAAACGGCACTATGAAGGTCTAACGAAATGGTTGTATAATGCAATATATTTTTTTATAATGCTGTTATTTTGAGCACAATGGAAACATTTTGTCATCTAGCAGTTTATAAGAGCATTTCATTTTTTAGTGGAGAATATCAGAACCAAATTATATTTCAACTTGAACGTGCATCATACATTTCATTTGTAGAAATGGAGACTTAATCAGACTAATCAAAACGACTTGGGCCGCTTGGGCGGACATCGATAGTAAAAATTATAATTTCATTTGGATGGTTTGATAGCTCAAATTTTGATGCGCCGCAAATTTTACTAATAGAGTATAGGTATAAATTTGGCAAGAAAATGAAGCGCTTCAATTCTGGTCAAGTTTCAAGTAGATACTTAAAAAAAATAATAAAATAGAATATATTGAAATACTTTTTTTATGATTTTAATAGTTAATCACTTCATATGGATATTCTTCCATAATGTTATTCTTTGAATAATGATAAAGTCACATTTTTCAATATAGTTTCATGTTTCCAACTGAATTGCTCCATAATGGCGGCGATAGCGGTACAAGAATTGCTTATTTAAACATGGTGATTTATAAAACAACAATTTTATTCCAAAGAAATGCCTTAAACAATATTTTATTGTCAAATGGAACGGTAGACGATAACTGTTTTATAACGAAGAATATTTAGACACTATACAACTAAAAAGGGTTTTATAATGCAACGCAATTGAATGCTATACAATATTTATTATACAACATTATACAGCTTCAATAAGACAAGCTTGAGAAACTATTTTATAATGTTGTAGCTGTTAGTTATATAGTATATTATAGAACTCTCATACAATAGGTATAAAAGTCTTATAAAATGGTATTTTTGATATTGTATAAACTTGCATATAAGGTATTATATCATTTTGAAAGAAATGATCGTATAATGCGTTATAGCATATATTGTAAAAGTCACTATAGAATCATTTATTAAAAAAATTTTCTTTAAAAAACAAAATTATCGCAACAGAAAGCTTAATAAAAATAAAAAGTCCTTAAAACAACGCTATTCGACTATTATACAACAATTCAGTCCTCTTAGAATTCCATTTTGCTAGTTGGACACTTTCACACATCGTTCTTACTTTTGACATGCGCTGCTAGACCGCACCACAATACGATCATCTACAATATAGAAGTGTGTAAAATCATCAATTCTAGATGATCGAATGATATTTAATACATTTCACAAGTATTGTTCACGTCTAAGAAGCCAATGTTTGTATTTAAATAATTAATCCAGCCAGCTGGAACAACAGCATGTTCTTGTTGCATAAAACACGTTCGACTTAATTGAAACGGACAGTGCTAAATTAGTTGCAATTACTATTGACATTTTTCGCCCTGAATCTAGACCTGTTTACGTTGTGAAGTCTTCCAAATTAATTCTCATCAAATTAATGAAAGCATTTTAATTAATCAAGAATTTCAATATAAATAAATAATTACGAAACACGCTTTAGTGAATACATTTAGCTGACGGTCGACGCTACTCTAGTTCTTCACCCGAAACCCGTTAAAAAGTCGAGAACAAACTGAGATAAACAAAAACTCCATATGCGTAAAGGATTAAATGTTAATTTTCTGTTATTGTTTGACAAATTACAAAAGCAACAGAGTACGTTGTTGAGGTATAAATTAATATTTCGCTATTTTAATTCCATAATTTCCAACTAATTGATCCAACTTTAAATGAACATGTGGAAATGGAAGTAGTTTAAGCTTCAACGTGATGTTTTTATCACAAAATTGGTATTACGGAAGTCCAGACTATCAAACGCACCATTGTAACGGCTCTCGGTTCATTGGCATAAAAAAATATTCAGTTTTGGCGTGAGATATTTTAAACTGAAGTACTGCAAGCGCCAAATGTGATGGCGAGTGATCGCGCAGGTATAGACCCTCTCAACTAAATTACTATTGGATTACTATCAGTCTCTTGCTGGTCAGTGCCGTACCTATACAGGGTGAATCACGACCAACGGGATGGAGGTTTATAGCGAAACGGTGAAAGTTTGAGGATGTTTTTCACTTTAGTAGTCTGTACATTCATATAGGCTACATTTTAAAATTATTTTGAAATATACAGGATGTTCCAATAAAGTGTGGCGTATCAAAGCTATATTTTTTCTTATGGGACACCCTATATTTTATTGCATTTTCTGATTGGCCCTAAAAAATAAAGTACTCCTTCATGATGGTTCCCTATACCTAAATACAGAAGGTTCCGACTTTTTTAAAATGTGAACATTTCGAAAAAAATTAATAACTCATTGATATAACAAATTCTAGCGAATATTCTCTTACATCTAAATAGTTGGACATTTGTTGTATGTATTTCACGATTGAGTACTAAATATCTATTAACAGGGTGTTCAGAATTTTCAGTTTAATTATTGCATCCTTCAATGGGTAATATCGGGCTTAATTTAAACGGAACACCCTGTATTTTAATAATTCACCATGTTCAAAAAAATGTCCTCTTTCGAATGGTATAAGGGTGTCCTATACCTAGGTATTATACTTTTCGTGCAATTTACAATTTTCTTAAATTGTATGGAAAATCGAGTTTAAAACAAAAAATTCATACAAATCTCATCAGTACCTAACTTATTGACATGTCATTTTATAACATTTCTTTGTTAATTCTCTGAAGAATCTTGCATTAGTTGGGAATTTTATTGCTACAAAAAATGAAGCAGTACCTGTTAAACGAAAGAATCGACATGATATTTTGCATTGGGGAATGTTCAGAAACTTGTCCCCTAGCATCTAGAGTTTATGCTCAAAAGTACCCTGATAGAATTCACCCAAAGAAGGAAGTTCTCGAAAGACTGATCAATAGATTTCGTGATACTGGTAGCGTTGCATACGAGAAGGTGACCAAAACGACAACGCCAACGAATTTGATGTACTGCTGTCGGTTACGGAAAATCCTAATACCAGTAATAGAAATATTTCAAGTGAATTAGGAATAAGTCAAATGAGTGTGTAGAATACTCAAGAAAAATCGATACCATATGTATCATATCCAACTACACCAGCGGATGACACAATAGGATTATGATAAACGTTAAAATTTTTGTTTATGGACTTTGGATAAAGTTGTAGAAGTTCCTGATTTTTTCAATAATGTCTTGTTTACTGACGAATCAACTTTCCACAATGATTGGTTAGTTAATAGACATAATTTTCATTATTACGAAACAGCAAACAAACATTTATTCCGCACTGTTGATCGCCAACACCGATGGAGTGTAAACGTTCGGGAAGGTATTGTGGGCTAGTATGTTATCGGCCTTTATTTTTTTGACGGACACCTAGATGGTAGAAAATTTTTGAGTTTTTTTGAAAAAGTCTTCTGGATCCTTCTTGAACACCTACCACTCAGCATCCGAAAGAAAATGTGGCTACAATTGGACGGAGCTCCTGTCCACTCTTAACGTGCAGTTAGGAACTACATCAATAGAAAATTCAGAAATAAATGGATAGGTAGAGGCAGTTCTTTCAATTGGCAAGCTAGGTCACCAGAATTGACTGAGCTTTTTTCGAATGGGGTTAAAATAAAAATATTGTGTATTCTATACCCCCTACTACTCCAGACGATATGAAATTGAGAATTTCGAACGCTTTCGCGATTATAACACCCGATATATTAAATAATGTAGGTTAATGGTTGGAAGATAGAATCACGTGTTGCATTGCACAAGATGGCAAGCATTTTGATCATTTATTATAGTAGTTTTTCATTTTTTCCTTTGAATAATTTGTTGTTCGTTTTGTAGTACTCGTATTTATGTATTTGCTTTATTAAAAATGTGTTTTTGTTTTATTATGTACTCAAATACTTATCGGTAAAAAATGAGCTAGTGTACCTCTGCAACTACAAGTGTGCATATTTATTGGCAACTTCACTGTTTTTTCACAGATCATCAGTTTAAAATTTAAAGATAATTACATATATTCAATAGATGAGGCTTTTACTTGATGTAGATCCATAGTAAATTATGAAATCAAACAATTTTATTTTGTTGAATCTACATTATATTTAAACTTAAAGTGACGCGTTTCGCTAACACAGTAGCTTTTTCAAACGAATGGAGGCATATACATATATGTTTTAAAATAGATTTACCATACAATTTAAGAAAATTGTAAATTGCACGAAAAGTATAATACCTAGGTATACCACACCCTTATACCATTCGAAAGAGGACATTTTTTTTAAATGGTGAATTATCAAAATACAGGGTGTTCCATTTAAATTAAGCTCGATATTACCCATTGAAGGATGTAATAATTAAACTGATAATTCTGAACACCCTGTGGATAGATATTTAGTACTCAATCGTGAAATATATTCAACAAATGTCCAACTATTGAGGTGTAAGAGAAAATTTGCTAGAATTTGTTATATCAATGAGTTATTAATTTTTTTCGAAATTTTCAAAAAAGTCAGCATAACTCGGAACCCTCTGTATTCAGGTATAGGGAAACATTATGAAGAAGTACTTTATTTTTTAGGGTCAATCAGAAAATGCAATAATATATAGGGTGTTCCATAAGAAAAAATATAACTTTGATACGCCACACTTTATTGGAACATCCTGTATATTTCAAAATAATTTTAAAATGTAGCCTATATGAATGTACAAACTACTAAAGTGGAAAATATTTTAAAACTTCCACCGTTTCGCTATAAACCTCCATCCCGTTGGTCGTGATTCACCCTGTATAACCCAAAAATTATGCAGACAATGCCAAACGCCAATAGAATTGGAGGACAAGCAATGATACGCCTCTGTATAGAGCAAGCGGTGCGGTGGGAGCTGCGGTGGGAGGTAACATAGAAAATGTGTTTGTGCGCATGGGGGCGGGCTCGCCTTCACGTTTGGCGCTTGCAGTATCGTGTTACAGTTGTTTATTATCAAGAATTAGGAAAAATAGGATAGGAAAGATAGGGCTTAGTAAGATTTCAAGGTAACAATCTGCCTATTCCCCAGAGTGGTATTTTTGATATTCTTGTGTGTTGGAGCCGGTGATGTAAAATAATTGAATTGGCCTGGATATTTTGTAACTATTCCCATTCTCAATTCTTTTATAATTGAGCTTATCTTTCTCTGGCGCTTCAATTGAGAAGTAAATATGGAATTATGACTGAATGATTACTATTCATACATCCACAAGTCCTAAGGCCAGAGGTTGTGGTTACGTTTAGGAAAACAGAATAAAAAGATAGATTTTTTCAAAATGTAAGTGAATCAAAAGTTGGGGAATTTGTAAATTGGATTTTTCAGAAAACAAACGAATCGTTATTGGACGATAATTGTTTTTTCGAGGACACTTAAAGTTGGAAAGGGAGCTGAATTAGTGGAACAACTTTATGTAGAAGAAGCCATGTTATTACAAAACCTTCACAATTATATGAAGAAGCTTTTATTGAAACACACGACAGAAAGAAAAATCCGCGGCTTTTATTCCTGTTATGAAAAGTCTATAATTTAAATGAACGTAATTACCACTCCTGTCCTCAATAAGCTCCTAGTCGAGTTAAGGGTCAGTAACTTGAGGGGATAATTTACATTTGGTGACCCAGTTTTATGTGAAAATAAAAACACTCGAACTAGCGACGACGACTGACTTCAGGATTAGGTTATTGAGCTGGTAATATCCAGAGGTATTTTATTTCAAAAAGAATCGGATTGATTTTTATTTGTTATGGAAAATGCTATTATCAATAGTTTTTAAATCTATTTTCACCTAACTAAGTGATGTGGTACTGTGTTTTGAGAAGTTTCTTATGTCGTGATTTTAATTTATTATCAGACGTGACTTAATTTCCGTATAACGAGGCAATATTACACCACCTGACATTGTTAACGATCGATTAACTTCATGCAAAATGCATATTCTGCCTCAAACTATCAACTGTTTAGCTTTCAATTACCTTACGTGGAATGTTATCTTTGTCAAAATTGATAAGCACTAAAATATTTACACTGTGGAGGTTTTGAAACCTTTATTTATAATCTTCTTTGCGAGTTTTTGAAGCCGGTTGCCGGGAGCAGGCTTTCTTCACAAATTTCGCCTCGAAATACAAAGTGTTGTGTGCTCAAAGACATAGGATATCCGATAAAAGTGATAAGTTGGAGTGTAGGTACATGGATTGATTTGCTACACACTAGAAATATATACATCCCAAGTAGAACGCGCTTAAGCTTTAGTTAGATGAAAGCAGTAGCTGCTGTATCGGTAAGCTAACGTTAGCGATGCTTTCGAGTCCGGAGCAATCGAGCATCACACATAGAATGTATATTATAACTCACCACTTTTTGCTCTTCATTAATGCCTCATCAAAAATTTTGCAGAAAAAAAATGTTGCAGACATTGACGGAGCTGCAAAAACATTATTCGGTACCGAAACACACAGACTTTGCAGTGAAATGGATACTTGAGCAGACTTTCAAAACTACAAACAGAAGTTAAATACATTTTGACGAGTTGGCTTCTAATAATTTTACTTTGGATATTGCAATAGAACGACTAGCAGCTCGATTTGTTAGCTTTGACACAATTTTTAATTTTTTCAACCAAAATATCTTTTAAAAATAAAAGATTTTGGTGACATAGTTCAGTATTGTGATATAATTCGAAGAATATAATATTCAAATATCTTCAATAGTAGCTTGGCTATTTATAATTTCTACATTTGCTTGTCTACGCCTCTCCTCCTTCTGTATTTCCTTTTCCTACGTCTCTCAGTTTCTTCTTTTCCTTCCTTCCCACGTTTTTCCCTCTCTTCTTCCTCCCTTATGCGTCTTTCCTTCACCTCCCCACGTAACTTCTTCGCTTCTTCCATCTTTAAAAACCATGCTGGAGGTCCGAAAGTATCCATGTTCCTGTCACATGTGGTGGTGGATCTAGTATTTAACACTAACAGATATTTCTTAAATCCCACCGCTGTCTCCAATGTTACTCCAACAACTCTCACTATCAGAACACAAAGCTCTGATCTCTAATACTTCAAAACTGAACTAACTAATGTCAATTGTCCCGCTTTTCATACGTTTCACCTTTTCCAGCCAGTTCTCGACATTTCTATACTTTTAAATTACAGCTCTAGATGATTCTAGATATTTCTTCTTTTCCCTCACGGGCCTCTTATTTTCAGTAACAATACATTCATTCTGGTTTTATTTCCACTTTATTTCAATTAATTTAGGCATGCAACCGTTTCTACACGGATATAACTTTTATAACATTCCATATAAACGACTCAAAGTGATGAATTGAATAATTTTAGTAGGTCAGGAATGAACATTTCCATCCTTTGCGTTTAGAGCAGAAAAGGAATTACGAGAATTCCACAAAACTGTACTGTTTCAAAGAAATTTCAATTTTGAAGTATTTAAAATTAGAAATGGAAGGATATTAAAATGCAATTAAAAATAGAAACTAATATATATTTCTCCTCCTCAAAAACTGAGCGGAAAGACTGAGTCAGTTGTTTTGAAAAACACTATTAATAACATAAATGAGAAGGGGCGGTAAAAAAGGGACAAAAAAACGGGAGATGCTCCAATAAAAAATTTTAAATGAAGGAGAACGACTGGAGATCTGTGAACGCAGCCGTTTTTTGCGATATTGGAAATAATATCGGAGTCTGGTTTAGAAAAGTCAAAGGCGTATCAAATAGGATTTTCTCACAATATTATTTTCACGTTTATTCCATATCTTATTTAACAAGATGATTGAATCCAACAAAGAAGATGAGGATTGGTCTGTCAAATGTGAAGGTACATGCAAAAGTTTAAGACTCTCGCCATTTTTTTTGTCGGTGATTTTTCCTTGTTGCTTGAGAATGTTTCTTGAAAACTTATGTTTATAAATGAAATTTTATTCTGAATTAATTCGTAATTGTTACTTTTCAATTGTTAAATTATTGTTTTCAGTTATTTGTGTATGGCATGAAAAAATTCTTCATTGGTCAAAATGATATAGCCAACAAATATGTGTAAGAGGAAAAAAGTTATCACTACAGTAATGTTATCTCTGCCTAAGATACACTATTTTTTCCTACCATAAGTAGAGGATAACTATCTATTCATTTGTCTTGTAAAGTTCTTCCCATTCCAATTACCATACTCTTTTTGGCCCTCATGTGGGATTGTTTTGATTCCATCATCGGAAATAAAAAAACTATCAACAAAACACATCCTTGCTCTTCTGATTATTTTTTGACGTATCTCAAAACCAATGAAATGCTTCTTTATTTGTCACAAGGGTAAGTTTCAACCAATTATGTCATTATTATAGTGGGAATAAATCTCTTGTGATAATTCTAGGGAATAATCACTGTGGCTTTTATTTGCCTAGCAAGTGTCAGATAGTTGTCAAAATAATTACCTAATTGTGTCAACGCAATATATAAAATGGGTGAAAATTATCGGTTTAGTACCTTTTCTGATGCGGAAATAACAAAAAAAGATTTTGGAAACTACTTCGAAAAATACTCTAATAAGTAATCAGTCTATATGGGGATAATTTAAGACCTCCACCAAAGAGAGAACTTATATTCTGGATCAATCTACTACAACAGTTACTCTGGCATTGATTTTGAAAGATTAGGCTTATAACATGAAAAGAAAAGAATTAAATTTTCCAATATGATAGTTTGGAAATAGCCACTCAAGCCCTGCGTGCCTGGCAACAAGTTTTCAAAAAATCTGTCAAATTATTTTCAATTTATTCTCACTCTCTTGTTATATTATAATTGATTATTTTTATTTTTTATACTCAACTAAATCGAGCGAAAGTTTTATATGTTTGGTGGTACGACACTGTCTAACTCCTTTTCTAGCAACCGGAGGAAAATTTCTGTTTTTGTTGAAAAATATTTGAATAGTAAATAGATGGCGAAGGTTTGTCGGTGAGCAGTCAAATCGAGAGATTTTGAATATATTTGTGAATGTTTATTAATATTTTCTGCAGCGCGACAGCTGACGCTTCAACTTGGGAATATTATATTAGCCGTATTTCTCGAGCACAAGAAAAATACAAACAAAAACGGACACTTTTGAACACTATTACCAACAATATTTTTTTGGTGAAATCCTATAAAATTGAAAAAATAATCAACTACCAATTTAATTGTAGCATTGTCTATATTGTGGTGAGGAAAAAATAAGAAATTATCTTCTGTAAGTTACTTGTGGCATTACTTATTATTTTTTCTCCCATTTTTGGGAATCAAACCACAATAATGTTCTTCATCTCGACCTTTTTTTCGCTTATTTTGGAAATGTTAATAAACCGCGTTTGTTGTTACTTTTTTGTGTATGATTATTTTTGTTTTCAAAATATGGATAACTCAGTTTGGTGATTTTGCGTATTGAAGTGTGTATCGATTAACAACTATTCCAATGATAAATCATAAGAAAACCTGGATAAAAACTTATGATGCTATCCTGATAACGCAGGTAATTGATTATTGGAAATTTCTCTTTTTAACATTGATAACCAAATTTGACTACATTCGGCTGAAATACTAGCTACACATTTATCTGCAATTAGTTGTATTAAAGCACTTTCTTTGATTTTTCGTCTTTTATTATTGGGCTCTTTTAATATTATTTTTGTCGAATCCCATTGAATTTTATGCCCCTCTTCCCAAGCATGTTTAAAAATACCTACTTGACTTAAAGAACTCCCTATCTTTGATATATTTTTTATGTTCACTTATTCGGACTTTCAATGGTCTAGATGTTTCACCTAAATAGAATTTGTCGCATTCACAAGATATCTGATATATGCAATTTTTTGAAGATTGTTCTTCATTTTTTGGTTTCGTTTTTGTTAGTATAGATCTCAACGTATTGTTAGATTTAAAACTCGTTCGAATATTGAATTGATTACAAATTTTCTCAATTCCTCCTGATAAACCCTTAACATACGGTATTGTTAAGTTTTTAAAAATAATGTTAGCTGAATTATTAATATTATTGTTATTATCATGGGGTATTAACAATGAGCCCTTCTCTATATTCTTAATTTCTTTATTTACAAATTATGCTGGGTAATTATTGGAATTTAAAACATTTTTCAGTAGAGTTTTCTCCTTTGTGAAATGATTATCATTAGAACAAATGATTCTGACCCTATCGTATAATAGTATATTCTTCAACGAGTGCAGAATGATGGCTATTATTCACACGGATGAAGTTTCCAAAACAAGGAAGCGCAGCGAGTGAGTTTTGGAATCATCCAAGTGAATAATAGCCATTCTACACAAGTAAAAGACTATACTTTCTCCACGACTAAAAATAAAAACTTCCAGTGAGGATCGAACCTCAATCGTCCGCGCAATAGTCAACCACCACTAGGCTATAGAGCATATTTATAAAAATGTAAAGAATAAATATATATACCTAACTCATATTTTTAATCGGAACCCCTTATAAATGAAATTAATTCCGGGAGGCGTACATATTCACTATCGTGGAGAAAGATTTTACTACCCCTTCTTCAACGCTTACCTATAGCATGATTTGAATCAAAATTCAAATACCTATTAGTGTATGTTGGCTTACGATAAACACTTGTTTTTATTGATAAGAACATTATTGTGGTTTGATTCCCAAAAAATAGGAGAAAAAAAAAGAAATTAGTTTAGTTTTTTTGACACTACTAGTACCAGTTTATCCTGGAAAGTCAGATAGGACAAGCTCACACTGTATCATATCCAAATACCTCACTGAAGTTTTGGTTTGTCTCAAATGGGCTTTGTTTTAATTCTGAGAAAACTATAGTTTTACGGTGAATGGAATTTCTTGAACTGAACAATTCACAAATTTAACTAACTTTCTTGCTTTCCATATCTCTGTGGTACGGGGTGGCCAGATAATAATGCAAAATGCTGTATCTCGGAAACTACTTATCGTATTCCTTATTGCAATCAGTGGTCATTAAAAAACGGCCTATAGGGAGTATAACCGACATCTAAAACGTTTAAAGTGATTTTTCAGTAGTAATACCCCTAGGGTCTTGATAATACCGAGATAATTTTGTCATAGAGAATGCTGAAAGCGTGTTGCTTGATAATAATATTATCTTTGAGCAACACGCTTGAAGGATTCTCTACGACAAAATTTTAAGTATTTATCAAGACCCGAGGAGTATTCGATAAGATAATTTTTTACTTTGTAGCTTTCAAAAAATTGATTGCCAATCTGATGTTTAATAATTTTCAATACAAACTTTATCAATTTTAATCAAATAGTATTCATTTTTATTTAAAGCTACAGTTGTGAAAAGTACAATTGGTAAATTAATTGAATCGTTAGATGCAATACCTAATCTTCGCGACATTTTTAATCCAGTTGTCAGTTTGACCTTTAATTAATGTTTAATAAAAAGTAAACACCAAACTGAAAACACCACATGTAGGGTATTATCGCTGTAATACATCGGTGATTGGATGAAATTTCACACATGACTTGAAATTAAGTAATTTGATTGGTTACTATATTGGTTACTGGATATATATAGTGAAAAATTATCAGTAGTAATAACCCAAGGACATTGATAATTGTTCGAAAAAATTATATGACAGATTTCAAAAGCTTGTTGCTTGGAAACAGACCGACGCCGTAGGCGGCCTACAAGAAACAAGCTTGAGAAAGTTGTCATAAAATTTTTGAGCATTTATCAATGTCCGAGGGTTATTCGGATAGAAAATTTTTTGTTTCAGTATAACAACTAAATCGTGACATTTCGAAATATTAAATATTCGAAACTTCAAAATCGGCATAAATCAATATGTATCCATAGCAACCAACGTGAAAATTGCCCATGGTCTGTTTTCAGTGTAATGTTGACATGATTGGCTGAGATTGTTCATATGATATAAAATGAGGAAATTTGATTGGTTTTTGGAATTGTCAATTTTCACTGAAATACGATTATTAGTAAATTTACCAAAAAAAAAAATTAAGCTTTTTAAAAATAAGCCTAATTTTAGTTTTTTTTATTATAAATAAGTGGTGAGGGGTGATTTAATGAAATTTTTTTAAACAGCTGTAAATCCTAAACGACAAAACGGATTCATTTGAAAAGGTTGATTTTTCTATTCATTCTACTTTACTGTTCTTCTAAATAACAACCCATTATCCAGGGCATTTTTCGACAAATGTTCACAGACTTGCACGATGCAAAATCTAATCGGAAAATGGAAAAATAAGGACAAAAAGTAACACATGATAAAAACTCTTGGGAAATAAAAGAAGTGTGAACTACAGTAACAAAGAAAAATGTAAAAAACACTGGACAAGAGAAATTTTTTGAAATAAATTCCAAAAAGCCCTTCCAAATACGCTCGTACGTCGTTATCGCCCCAGAAGAAAACCTGGTAATGTATAAACCATTCCAGCCAGAGCTAATACATTAGCTTTCGTCTTGTACAAAAATCGAAAGCCGATAAAACGATATGAATGCATAAGAAGAGAAAAATATGAGGTATGTGTCGAAGGGTTGAGTAAGAAGACCATTATTCAAGATAGAAGCTCGCCTCAATTCACATTTTCTGCTATCTATCAGAGGCAGCATGGCAGTGAGATCCTCGACTATTATTACGCTGGCCATCAAAATGTATAATTCCACAATCTCCATTGGCGTGCTCTTTTGCACTACAGCCAGAAAAATAGAAATTACAGGATAATGATGATTTGGTATTTTTAGAATCTTTGCTTTGTTAACGATTTCCATGCTTTTGACGAGACCACTTGAAATATATTACCAATAATAATATGAAATAATTGAATATTATTTAAAAAATTCTAAAGGGCCCCATTCACTATCAGTTTTGCCGTCAGTCCAATCGTATCAGTTAAAACGGATCAGTTCTGACTGATGCGACGTATGTATATACAGTGTACGTTTTCGAATCAGTTAAAACCGATCAGTTCAAACTCCACAACCTGCATACCTACATGTTTTGAACCGTTTGAACAAGTTTGCGTTGTGTTGACATGGATGACTAGGTAGAATTATTGTGTTATGCGGCATTAGCTATTGCCCTCCAAAAAAGGAGACAGAAAAATACTGTATGGACGAAACAGTGGTCAATGAAAAGATCGCAGTATACTACACACACTAATTTGTTGACTGAGCTAAAGTTTCATCCCAAAGCCTGGCATAACTATTTAAGAATGGATGAGCAAAAATAACAACTTCCGACCCAAAAGACACCACGTGTAGGTGCAACCAAAAACTGAACGGCACATCGCAGTGCGAACATACGCACACTCAGGTTGTTACCTCCGTTCAGTTGGTCGTTAAGGTAGATCGACAGTATTTCATTCAGTCCTTCAGTCGAACTGATCAGTTCAAAACGGAATGGTAAATATACCACACACCATAGGTTTATCGTAACGTTTTGAACTGATCAGTTGAAACTGACGGCAAAACTGATAATGAATGGGGCCCTTAGGAATCTTGTTATTTAACTGTTTTATGTGGACTTTAAGGACTGTTTATATTATATACTTTTTGACCGTTCAATGCTAATACAATGTTTTTTAATAAATGAGCTATCTTTAACCAAAATGATTCAATTTTAATAATGAGAGTTGACTTTTTGAATTGAAATATTCATATCCTTCGAAAATACTTGTTCTAATTTTATATTGTACAATTTTTCTAGTTATAATAAGTAGTAACCTAACCAGCCCGGATGTTGTTTTGATGTTGTTTTGATTATTTTGTGTATTTATTCACGATTACGACCGCTCCCATTTATGACACCCTTCCCCAATGATTGCAAGCATTTCAAAGATCACATGTGAATTGTTTTCAAGTGTAAAAAAAAACGGATCCACGTTTCTTGTCTTTGTTCATTTTTTATGTTCTGAATCATATGTCCTTTTTAAATATTTGTTTGTTTTACTCTTTTATTTGTGTTTTGGAATTATTGTATTTTATATCGTTGTATTGTAGGTAAGTAATTTTATTTAAAGTTAATTATATGTATTTTACCACGTACAAGCTGTTTAAAACAGCTTCTGTGTAGATTATGTTTATTTTCTTTAAATTATGTAGTGTGATTCTATTTTTCATGAATAAACATTATTATTATTATTATTAAAACTCTTGAAAAATATTCAATTATTTGTTATAATTATTGGTATATTAATGTTAATAGAAACGGATCTGCTTCATAGCTCAATCATGGATAATATTTTAACAATGTATACCAGTAGTTATTTATCTTAATTGGATATTATAAAGGATTCTTCTATTTTCAGAGAGACGTGCATTTTCTTGAACCCACTTCCCTGGCGTATTTCGTTGGAATGTTAGAATATTCTTCAGAAAATTCAAGTTCTCAACCAAATAGATACTTGAATTTATATTTTCGGTGATTTTAGCTGATTGTGAGGCATAATATTAGTATTCCCAATGCAGGTTATCTTAGCCTTTTGTAATTCATTTATATTGCTCAAATTTGCGGAACGGAACATCTTTATTTCTGTTCCAATATTTTCATAGATAAATTAACTCCAATGTTAAAATGTCATTTACCTGGAAATTTTATTGTCACTTTGACATCGATAAAAAAGGTGCATCCTTTTTTATCGCGATAAAAACTCCTCTTCCTCAATATATAGTAAGCGGACGTCACTTTTACACAATGACAATGAGTCAATAAAGATAATTATTGTTGTTGTTTATCCATATATTCTGTAGTTAATTTATCTTGCCAAAAAACACTCGAGCTTTTCTTTTATCAGATAAATTTCCCTTTAACTCAAAGTTTTACCAATCACTAAATTTGCTCGAAAAACTGACATTAGATCATCATGTCAGTTATTCTCGTAAAATTATTGATTGGCAAAACTGTTTCGTTGCAAAGAGAAATTTATCCGAAAAAAAAGGCTCTTGTGTTTTTACTGTTGATAAATTAACTCCAATGTTGAAATGTCATATAGGTACCTGGAAACGTTATTGTCACTTTGACATCGATAAAAAAGGTGCATCCTTTTTTATCGGATAAAAACTTCTCTTCCTCAATATCTAGTAAGCGGACGTCACTTTTACACAATGACAATGAGTCGCAAGTTTGGTTACTTATAATTTCACAGAATTAAGTGTTGGCAAAACTGCAAAAACTGCCAATTAGTCTGTCAGATTTTCGAATTTTAGTAGTTTATTGTATGAATCATGGAGCTAGTATTGAGAGGAGTCGCTACGCCTATCATAAAAGTGGTATCGGTTTCGCCATTTTACTTCCACTTCTCTGTCAACTTGACATTAGTATTGTTTTGTGGATGTGAATTGGGTATTTTTGGATTTTCTTTTTGTTAGTGTCGTTTTTTTCTATTTTAATAATTGAACAATAATGGTTTCTTGTGCTTCACGAAGTTGTACAAGTAGAGACAGTGTAAATACGAAAAAATCATCAGGAACAACATATTATAGGTTAGTAAACAATCGAAAGGACTGTACTGGAATATATTTCTTTGTGCTTCAATAAGTTTTATTCAACTTCATATTATATTTAATGTTTGTAGATTTCTTAGAACTCCATCAATAAGAGATATGTTGTTGATATTTGTAAAAAGAGGTTCTTGGCAGCCAACAAAATACCTACAGTGTTTCTACATTATCAATTTCACTAGTGAATATATGTTTATTGATTGAAAATTTAAATAGTCCGGCTCTGCCGACGACGCCATATTGCTCACATTACAATGTCACTCATGTGATACCACTTTCCTATTATAAGATAGTCGACTGTGTCATCTCCTCTTAATAGTAGCTCCATGGTATGAATAAAGATAATTATTGTTGTTGTTCATCCATATATTCTGTCGTTAATTTATCTTGCCAAAAAACACTCGAGCTTTTCTTTAAATAAATTTCCCTTCAACTCAAAGTTTTGCCAATCACTAAATTTGCTCGAAAAACTGACATTAGATAAAATCGCTCCACCTTCGTTGTCGCGATTTTATCATGTCAGTTTTTCTCGTAAAATTAGTGATTGGCAAAACTGTTTCGTTGCAAAGAGAAATTTATCCGATGGAAAAAAGCTCTTGTGTTTTTACTGTTGAATGAAATATTTGAATTGGAGATATAAAAATCAAACCATAAAATGTCATAATGAAAAACGTTGACAGAAAATTTTCAAACATCACAAAATTGAACGACTGGTGTAACCTCAGTATAGGATGACAATAATAGACAAAGAATTGGAAGGTCCCTCTTGATTTCTTTTCATGAGGATACTTCAAAAGAAAAGTGTACATAAATAGGCCACGAACTACTAATGAGCTCAAGGGTGCGCATTGAGATATCAAAAATATCTCAGGAAGAGTTAGCCGCTCGTCTTTCGCCGAAGACGAAGCGATAAAATTATTCCTTTTATATGGACCATACTGTATATTTATCAACAACTTAAATATTCAAAGATTCATCTTTGCTGACAAAGAGTAATATAGTAGAAGTAAACAGTTACGATTCAAGAAAAAAGAAAATATTTAGAACACTTACATTTGGAACCATCCACGGCAATCTCCATCCCAATACCATTCGAACTGCGCCATTTTTACCATTAACCATCACTAAAAACCGAAATCGACCATTTCCATTTACCGACCGGCGATTGCCTCCACATTTATCTCTTAGTCAAAGGCATACATCACATAGCTTCCCTATGATACTGACTCTAAGTCCACTACGTTAGAGCAACCTCGAGCCAGTACTTGTGTTTATAGAGTACCTCATCTAGCTTTAAAAATCGGTTGCATGTCATTCAAAATATATTACATTTTAGAGTACTGTATAAATGAACATCTTATGTTGTAATTCAATAAATTAAATAAATCTTACAATTCGATTAATATAGGAAAGATGAGCGTAACTCGGCCGCATAATCCTTGTAGCTCATGAAATCTTACCAGATTACTTAAACACTGATAAAATATTAATTGAAAAAAATTAGAGAAGTAAAAATATTTTAGTCTAGAATTGCTAAAGTGAGAGAGATTAAAAATATAAAAATTGGTTTGTACTGTTGAAAAAAAGATTTTGGAAAACTACAAGTCTTTAGATATACTCCCCAAGGAAATTCCTGTGATCACATATTCTACTATAAATACAGGCATTCAACGATTTTAAAAATTTTGTAACCACGAAAAAATTTCTCGGCTGATAAAAAATTGAGTTTTTGATAAACAGTGAAATGTGGAAAATTGGAAACACCCGAGTTGTCTGGAAGATCTGGTTGTACCTAGTGCTTTCTGGGAGTGTCTTATATTTCAAAAATAATAATTTCTGGTAAATATGCCAAATTGAATAAAAATGTTTTAAATTTGGAAAAAAATTAAGCTTCTTAATATTTCTGATTATAAAAAAAACACATGAGGTGTCTTAGAATATTATATAAATCAATTTCTGAATCCATTTTTCTTTTAATATGATATAGGTGATACAATAAATTCCCTACATTTTTTTAATTCCTGTTTTAATATCTTTCTGTCTTGATAAAAAAACTTAAATTTTGTTAAATGGTTGACATATTGACTCCCAGAACGTTGCACTGATAATCCAATGTTTTTCTCTTCCTAAATTAGTTGTTTAGAGCAATCGGTCTTACCTAGGGAATTCTGAGTGTCTTAATATTCCAAAATTATAATTTCACAAAAAAATTTTCAATAATTTTCCTGACTAAATAAATGTCTTGAAAAACTTCCTTAAAATATCTCTGAATCTGAATTCAGCTTTAAAAAAATATATTCCTGACTAACTTTCCATTTTATACAATTGATACAATCAATTTTTTGTATTTGATAAGGTTTCAAATTGAAAGAAAGAAGGAAAGGAAGGAAGAAAAATTAAATTATCACGCAATTTTTCTTCTATTATTCAGTAAATAATTTGTTTTGTATTTTTTTTTTCATTATTCTTGCTTTGATATCTTTTTTAAGGAATTAAATAATATTAAATTTTTATTATAACCTAAATGATCGACCGATTTGCTTACTGTAGGTTGTAGCGCTGAAAAAATTCCTGAAAAAGAAGAAACACAAACAAAATGCACATAAAAATATTCTCTTGCTGGGGTGTTCCAATATTTATTATAATTTATAAAATTATTGAAGTGAAACAATCTATACCAAAAAATTTTGAATTTTAGCAAAAACATTTCAGGCATACTTTCTACATAACAAAAATAGGAAATAACTTTATAACATTTAAAAGAATATTAGAATAAAAAAAATGATGAGTAAAAAAATATCCATAACTGTCAAAAATCGCAAAAAAATACCCATTGATTGCTATGAAAGTTCAATGTTTAAAACAGAAAATTTTCTAAAATTATTATTTCCACAATTATTTCCATTTTTGTTATTCGTCACAACATTCTCCTACCTTTAGGCATATCGCATTTCTTGAGTTGAAACGAGACGGATAAAATCTGTAAGAAAAAGAAAACGATATCAATCCAACATTGTTTGATTATAAACAGCAGAAAGAATATTCAACATATCTCAAAAGGTATGTGCATTTGAAGTATCAATAAAAAGGGATTCTTGAAGAGGAGTAATAAAAAAGTCCTAGATCCCTAGATCCATTATTTTTTATAATCTTAATTTTGAGTTTACGCGCACAATAAATGAATTTTTCAAGGTATTAATTGTTTTTTCGAAAAGTTATGGAGTTGTTATAAACCTTTCGAGGAGTTCATTGCCGTTGAAAAACATTCGTTATTCCAATTATTCAACAATCTAAGTAATTATTAATTAACAAAATGTTACTTGTTCATTGTGAGCTGAAAAATATAATAAAATAGGGGAGACTGGGGAGGGTTGAGCCGAGGGTTGAGCCACTTTTTTCCATCGACCTGGTTTTCTGTCGTGTTTTAGTAATTGCATAAAGTTTTTTACATATTGATTAACTATTGGTTTTAACTTTCCAACACAATAGCAAGGATAGTTTAAAAATCCTTATTTGAGCAAAAAATAATTGATATAAGTACAGCATGCACTTGTCTCAAACCTCCCTTCATAAGGGAGGTTTGAGGCAAGTAAAATCCGTTTTTTCCCACTAGGGACAGTACTAGGGACAGCTGAAATTATATTTTCTGTAGCCTGTAAAGCTTCAGATGGATCTGACCTGTCTGTAATTTCTGAACTGGTAAAATCGCTATCTGAAAATACAGCTGGATTGTATGGACTAAGGACAAATACCAGTATGTGAAAATCCACCTATTATATTGGCAGGCGTAAAAGCGCGAACGTAAGCACTTCCCCCCCAGTTCAGGTATTCCTTTCAAGGATATCAGGTGTGCAGGATTGTTGACCATCCAGTTATCTGCCGCTTCATTATAAAGCCTAGAAACGAAGTACAGGTATTTTCTAACCATGATGGGAGGTTTGATCCGTGTCTCAAACCTCCCACATAAAACCTGTTTATCCCTCCCTCGTACCAGTAGCCACAACAAATTGAGATTTTCAAGTTAAAACATAATCTAACAATTAATTTAATACATGACAGTATGTTGAATTATTATTTTATTCATGTAATTCATCCATATATTTCCAAATATAATAATGTGAATAAAGAATCCTTATAAATTTTGCTAAAAAACATACATTGCTTAGCCTCAAAAACAACTTTTTACTATAACTTTCGTCAACGATTTAGATTTGCTGTTAAACTTAGATAATGTTAAAGAAGCAATGAATAAGCATCCACTAAACAGAAAATTAAGTTCATTCAAGTATATGTTACCAATGAAACATTTATGGCTCAAACCTCCCTCTGGCTCAACCCTCCCCAGTCTCCCCTAATTGTCTTAAAAATGTTTCGCGTTGTAGAGCCCTTTTTATACACATACCCAATAAGATCCCGTCATAAAAGGATGAAACATTTCAATACTTTTGATAATAAGTAATAAAAGCTAGCCAAAAACCGCGAATCAGTTATTTATTGTTGAAAAAAAAGTTGTCATTGGGATTTCTTGAACCTTTATGAAGTGATCAAGTATGTGTTCAGGCTCCATTAGGCGAAATATTTTAAAATGTTGGACGCTTTTATTGGAAATTTCCTCCTTTTCAAGTGGGAGTTTTTTTTCACATGTCTCAAATGCCAATACTTACTACGTGGGATTTTTTCAAAATTATTGAATATAACAATATATCACTGAACTGGTATAAAAAATATATAGATTCACTCCTGAAGCTGTAAATGTGATGTATATTATGTTAATATATTTATATAATGTCATATTTCTGTTGTGCAATTTCAATTTTTTCGTTTTACTTGATAAAAAATATTATTTTCATCAACCCCATTCATTTCCGATATTTTAGAAACCATTTTTGAATTTATACACTTAATATACGTCTACATAAAAAATATTTCTAGTTGCAATTATCTTACAAATTAAGTTTTCAAAAAAATAAAAGTCATACGACATACCCAATAATTATCAAACATTAAGAAATGTACAATTTTTAATAAAATAATCAAAGATTACCTGAATAACATAAAAATATATGACATTCACTACTCGAAACACTCACCTACAATGTACAATAGTATTCGTTCTTTGTTTATAAATTTGTAAGGCAGTTTTTTTTGTAGTTAACAAAAAACATCGGATCGCCGGTCTCTGGATCGCGGTGTCATGTACGCATAATTCCAATTTTATATAGAGTCGGCTACGTTAAATTTTAATTTAGGTTTTAAATATGAAACGACCGAGAGGATTTTAATGAATTTTTATTTGTGAGAGTTTCATAATGTGATGTGAAGTTTAATTTTCAGGTGTTGCAGTTTTTGTTAT
>CAJUYH010003782.1:194-30452 GCA_910591685.1 Galerucella tenella | reverse complement strand
GAACTGATATACCACGAGAAGAAGCCATTTCTTCTACAATGTAGGTTGTTTGGAAAATCCCTCTCAATAATCGAATAATCTGTAAATAGGTGTAATGGTATTAAGCCGATTACAGTAGGCCACTTGCCATTTAAAATTTCTGAGAAAAATAAATAAACAAATAAACAAATAAAAAATATTCATTTTGCTTCTTTGAATTTAATAAAAATTGTAACGATATCTTGCTATCTTGACTTTAATTAATTTTTTAAAAATATATTCCATTGTAATTTATTTGTGACAATATTCAAAGCAAAGTCTATATATTCAAAGTTTGAATTAATCTTCTTACAAAAAGAACAAAAATATATAAAATAATTATTGTTACAGATTGGTTTGTTTTCTATTATGAATAAACTGTGTTGCCTTTCTTTATCAAACTTACTAAAATTTATGTACCTCTATCACTTTTCTTTATTAAAATTAGTACATCCCGTTATCTCTGACCTAAATCGTATATTCTTTAGCATAGCTGCAACTCATTCGTTCAATACAAAATGTACCTTACGGTATACCCTCTTAAAATATATTTTGGTACGTCTATGAAATCTACTTAAATGAATGATTTATTACTCCTTGTCCTTTCTATATAGACTATAATAGTTGCAGTAATCAGTATAGTGCTCCAAAATGGAATATAATTGAGCCGGGCGTATACACAACGAACAGGTGTTGGACTCTCCTTTCAGAGTTGATCCCTGTCGCATATAATAACAGACGGCACCTTTTGCATTTAGAGATAGATAACGTTTACACTTTAACTTTTAACGTTTAAAAAAATGTATTTTCGTGCAACCGGACGCAAAACAAGCATTTTGCAGCCGCAACAGAGGCCGCAAAATGATATTTTGCGGCCGTTACCCAGAGAATGATATTTTGCGGCCGTTACCCAGAGTGACGGCCGACAAAAATTTTTACGGCCGTTCCCATAGTGACTGCCGGCAAACTGAACGCCACTACAGCATTTGACATTTCTGAAATATGACAATAACAATGTATTTCGAACCAAAAACTAACTGTCTTTTCTAAAGAGACATAATGTTTATTGAAATTATGTAATTTTCACGGTTGCACGAAAAATATTGTGTATACTATGGCCGCGAAATGTTTTCGCGACCTCGAGATTATCTTGCCTCGGCCGGAGCGGCCTCGGCGATAATCTCTCTCTCGGAACGCGAAAAAGCATTTTGCGGCCTTAGTATACAAATAACTATTTTGCATTATTTTGCGACTGTAACCTTAAACAACGCAGTTCATTCTGAATTTTTTGGAAAAATAAGGTCGGGACAGTATGGAGGATGGTCCAGCATTTCAATGTTTTCTTTTTTTTTAAACTCAATCGCTTTTCGAGCTATGTGAAGGATAATTCATCGTTGGGGGTTGATTTTTCGAAACTCGGCAATTACTTCCGGAGAATAAATCGATATTTTACAGATTCTAGAAAACATGTACCCAGGTAATAGATACGAGAGCCCGAAGGGCTCGAGTGGCTATTGCGAAATGGCAACAAGTTTGAGAAAAGGTCTGGAGAATTATTATCTAATGTATCAAACTATAGTTTGGTGTTCGATATATTATTTTTTGTATATACAATCAATAGTATATTACACTACAAGGGCAGAAAGTTTGAGATTCCTGCACTGTGCGGGATCATGACGCGCGTCCCAAGTAACAAAAATTGATATATAAAAGTTATAAAAACCTTTATAAAATCATGTTTGGAAGGTAAATGGTGCCTTAAAATGTGAAATAAGCATATATACAGAGCTTATTCAGCTGTTATAACTCTAAATAGGCCCACGTTAGGCAACCATTTCATAAGGGTATTACGAGCAACTGCATTATAACTGTTCTATAGTACTTCTATAATATTCTTATAAAGGTTTGAAATACCCTTTATACGACGTTTATAACTCAACCTCCAAGCCGCAGTAGTTATGGACACTCTTATAAAGTTACTGTTTAAGGACCACATAAAGGTAATTTAGAAGTTAATATACCATTTATATGACGTTAACACCTACATCATCTAAAACAAGATTTTCAGAAGAAACCATAATACTCATATAACTTTAATATTGCTAAATAGTAGAAACATCAATTATTATGTATTTGAAACTAATGCAACTGTCAATCTACTTCGCCAATTTAAGTAGGTATGGCGTCTATAGCACACTACTACATTATCTCAACTTCGGCGATATTGAAAAGGGACTCAGGAGTACCTGAAAACTGGCATGCGAAGATAGATTACGGCACCTCGAAAAAACACAACGCGCCCGTTATTTTATCAAAAATAAAAAAAATTCTGAAGCATTAATTTATTTGACAATGTTTCTTTAAAAGCGATAATTACAGTCTTCCAGACAAAACTAATTTCTGTGAGCAGAGCAACTTATTTCAGTACATAATTGTTATAAAATTGTTCAGAATTATTCATTTTCAACCAAAATTGAATTGTAGCATATCACTCGCAATTAGATTGCAATATGGCGGTAATGGGTATGAGGAAATGCAAACCGCTAGTTCAATAGTTTTATGAGAGGCATTTAAGAGCTTATATTACTTTATTAGTTTGATAAATGTATCTATTTTAAGTTAACGCCTCTTTACAAATAATCGGTGTTGCCGATTTACTTGCCGGCTATTATCAAGTCTGACATAGTTATACATTTTGTTTCAATACAATGTCTATAATAGCAAAATACTTTTCGTTAATAACTGTATGTAAAATTTTCTGTGGTTTATATTTTATCTCTTTCTCTGGTGACATTTTATTTATAATTTTCAAAGTTATTATATGTATCTATCTGGGGAATTAACTTAACGTTTGACAACACTGTTTTTTCTAACCGGCATCAGCCGCCACTTGGTTTCTCCCGCGTCAAGAGCAGTGGAAACTGGAGTCAGTCCTCACTAAGTCTACTCTCTTATTTCGCTGAAAGGGGATATAATCGTTCCATTATAGTGGTTAAAACTACTATTTTTGAAATTGTAGGTGGTATATCTTTGACATATTCTAAAACCGTTTTTATTGGATTATCAATCCCGTTATGCCAATATTCCCCCGAATCAATTGTTTTTACACTTATGATAGCCTTGATAGGTGGTATTTGTGAAAAAGTACTTGGATCTTTCGGTAACGCTGCACTTGACAATCGGTTATCAACAATATTTAAGAGTTCTTTTAGAGCAGTATTCTCCTACTTATGCCGTACTTACTGCCCACGATCTTAATTTCGTTCTGAACTTATAGTTTAACTCAAACTTGACATCATTTGAATTTTACCTTGTGTTTAAAGTTACCACTTTTCTTAATATTTTTCCATTTTTTTGGAATCTCACTCATGATGGCAATGTAGAGAATTTTTCAAGCTTAGGTTAAACTTGTTATATAGCACCGCTATCGAGCTACAATATTTTATAAAAGTATCACATGTGCCTCTCTAAATAACTGTATGAAAACGACATTTGATCCCGTGGAGTTTATCAACGCTATTTTGCTTAAATCACCAAACTATTATATGAATCGATTATATAAACGTTTACAAAGTATACTATAAAGTATGTACTTAAAAGTGTAGAAAATATGCTTCTATATTGCTTAATGGTCATCATAGGAAGGTGTATAAACCAGTTAAAAAACTGTTATATAGAGGTCTTCTAATTATGTTCTAAGATCGCTTTTATCACAATATAATAGAACTAACTAGTAATATAAGCAAATTGGTATTCCAGAGTTGTCTAATAAACCAAAAAAGCTTTCCATGAAACCGTTATAAACCACTGACACAACATTTTGGTAATTAAACGGTTACCAACATGTTACTTGGGGTTTCAGGGCTCTCAAACTTTCTGCCCGTGTGGTGTATATACTATTTTTCTTTATTTTTGGCCGAAAGTACGTAGATACATGCAGCTTCTTTTGGGAGGCAGAAAGTCCGACATTTATGCATTGGTAGAAATGAAGAAAAATCTCTTTTAAAATCGGTTCAAGTCCACTAGAGTCATCAACTTTAAAAATTCAGTTGGGGTGAAGCTTTAAACGAACCGGCAGAAATATTACTCGTTATCTTCTAGGATATATTATTATATATATGCTCTACAGGCCTTGTAGACCTAGGGTAGTTATTTTTCTCCATTCCTCTCTATTCTTAGCTTTCTGTTCCCAATTTCGTATTTTTAGTTTATTTATATCAGACATCACACTTTCAAACCTTCTTTTTCTAGGCCGCCCTCTTCTTCTTTTGCCTTTAAAGAGCCATTTTTGTCATTCTTTCTTTGTTCAATCTTTCTACGTGTCCCAACCACCTTAACCTGTATGTTTTTATTCTTAATGTTATCTTTGATTCTCCATATAACATGTCTATTTCTTCATTCGTTCTCCTTCTCCATCCTTCAGGTTTTTCATTTCACCGAAGATTGCTCTCAGAATTTTACGCTCCCAGCGCTCCAGCTTTTCTTCCTGTTTTTTTTGTTAGAATCCATGTTTCACTTTCGTATGTTACAGTAGGTTTTATAATGATATTATATATTCTCATCTTCATCTTTCTTGAACAGTATTTTGATTTCATCAGTGACTGGAGCATTCCAAATTTTCTGTTGCCTTTCGTGATTCTTGACTGTATTTCTTGTTCTTCGTGGGCATTGCTAGATATTAGTACTCCCAAATAAATAAATTCATGTACCCTTTGGAAACTGTAGTCCATTTCCCTTGTCGCTTTTACTATCAGATATTCTCCGATATTGGTATCGGAAAAAATCTTCTAGGATAATGAATTAATATTTAAATAGCTCACGCCAAAGAAATCGACCGTCCGAGAAAGGTGTTTTATAGATTTATTATTCCTAATCTATATTATTCTGACTTTAATAATGTTTATTATCGATGTACCTTATAAAATTAATTCAATCACATTATTTTATGAAATCAGAAACTCTTTTATCTGTTATCGGATGATAAATAACATAAATTTCAGTTTGTTTGTTTTTGGAAGCAGATGACCAGCGCAACAAAAACCAACACAAACCCCCCTTGCAATTTTCTCTTGAAATAACAAATACCTACCCTACGAATTAAATTATGACTCTTTTTGTAATATGATTTATGAGGAGATAATAAAGGGTGAATCAAAAGTATTCTAGTATTGTATAACGGCATCCTGCGACGGTCAAGGGTGCGGTGATATTTCACCCGAAAAGGGTTGTGCCTTAATGACACTTTATTGTTGTTTTGTCCGATTTGCCGTGGACGTTTAATTTTTTTATAGTATTGTCCGCCACAAGAGTGGAACATTTTTAAAAAAGCAAGTTTGAAATTGTTGGAATTGCAGTATTTTTTATACTCATTTTTTGATAAGGGCGGTATGCATATCAGCAGATGTTTCGCATGCTAGTAGCTGAAAGGGCCAAATTAATATGTAAGTTACGCAATTAACTACATTACAGTTTAATTAAAGGTTTCTTTTACGAGCCGAACAAGAGCAGATGCTTCGGTCGATAACAAAAGAACCAATGATTTTAACCAACAATACCCGTAATTTGATTTGGTATAGCCGCATACCGCACCTTTGCTTCTTATTTATGCAGGAGGAGTCTCTACGAAGGGTGACGTAATTTGATTTTTCTTTTTTGTCTATTTTCTTTATAAAGGAGAATGTGTGTAAAAGGCGGTACAAAACACTGATTTCTTTTTGCATTACAAAAAAGAAAACCAATAATTAAATTTATTGAAATTGTTTATTATTGAATAGGTTTGTTCGTAGAACAGTCAGAAACTATCAGAAACCGTCAGAGGCATGCGCATTAAAAACAAGTATTCGTAAAAATAGTTTGACAGTTGGTGATTTAAAAATCCTCTGTTCGTAAAAAGAAATTTGCGGTTTCGGATCAGTTTCGAACTATCAGAATAGTTTGCTGACCAGGATCAAATTTTTAGTTTGAGCATGCGTATTGTGATGCTGTACATATTTTTACTATTTTTCTATTGTGAAAAAAAACACGGAAATAGCTTACCAGTCAGTTCCTTCTAAAATAAAACCTAAGTAAAATAATTTAAATGTTGTAATACCGGACATTTTGGGGTTATCCTAGACCCAGGCTTAACTTGGAACCGACACCTCCAGCACGTGATCAAGAAAGCAGAGGTGACCTTCATGGTTGCCAGACAATGCTAGACCTTCCTCCGCTACATTGTGTCATAATGTGCGAAGCAAGGGCAGCACTAACCCGACTGGAAAAAGCATCAGACTATGACGTGGCACATGGGAGAGGACACACAGAGATAAAGGCATGTGGATGATGACATTTTCAAAATGCCAACAGACCACATGACCACCAAATATATCTTTTGCAAGAACTTCGAGATTGTCATCAAAGATCGAAAGGAGCTTGAGGAAGAGAACGCACTACCACATAGTAGAGCGAATGAACTGATCTGGTATACAGACTGATCAACAAATGAACTCGGCACCGGAGCGGGCATATACAGCAAGACGAGCAAATATGAAGGGATCGTCCCGCTTGGCAAATACGCTTCTGTATTTCAAGCAGAGGTCTATGCAATACTTGCATGTGCAAGGGCTAATAATATGAGAGCCTACAACAGGCAGATCAGGATCTACAGTGACAGTCAAGCCGCCCTTAAACCACTTCAGAACTATAGGGTGATATCTCGGCAAGTATGGGAATGCGGCGAAGAACTTAGAAGACTGGCGACTCGGAACAGTGTAACACTGGAGTGGATCCCAGATCATAAAAGAATCGCAGGCAATGAAAAAGCTGACGAACTCGCAAGAGTAGGATCGCAACTCTGATGAACGGACCCGAACCTGCTGTGGGCATCCCCAGATGCTTAACGAGGTCATGGTTGAAAGGGTGGTTGAAAGAACAACACAATAAACACTGGAAGAATACGACCAGGCAAATACATGGGAAGACATTCATAGAAGAACCATCAGAAAAAGTAGCGAAAGAACTGCTCTCAATGAGCAGGAACAAACTACGCACCATAACGGGGCTACTTACGGTACACTTTCCCACAAAGGAGCACCTAAACAAATTAGGGCTATTCAACGGAGACCTTACATGCAGAAGATGCAAAAAGGATACCGAATCAGCTCTGCATATACTATGCAACTGTGAGTCACTGGACCACAGAAGGCAGAAACTGTATGGCAGAACCCAAATGACTCCAGAAGACTTCTACAACCAACCAGCAAAGAACCTGCATGAGCTAATACAGGGAACGGAATGGCTGAATAGGTTGTAGTCAGAACACTAGGAGTATCCACAATAAGCCCAGGAGGCTGAGGTGGTACCGGCGAAGGGACGGCTCATTAGAAAAAAAAAATACCGGACATTTCAAAAATATCTGGCTTCTTATTAGGATGGCCAAAGAATGACAGTCACATTACAAAATTATTCACCTATTCTTTATTTTTCTTTCATATATATGACAATAATTCAAGCTCTCCTTCAAGAGATGAAGAAATTTTAGTTCATTTTTATCAAAGACATCATGACAGTGATGTCAAAATTTTCCCCCCGCTCGAACAACGAACATTGCCAATCGATTTACAACGAATTTTGAAAACAATGCAATGAACGAGACACTAAGGGGTCAAGTGAAAGGATAGTTGACCTAGGGCAGGTTTATATGCTGATGAAGTATACAAGTGGGCATTCCCATCAATAGTTTAACATTAATAGATTCGCATGCATTATAGTAGCTCATTGTCAATCATCTATATTGTATTTTATTTATTTTATTCATATTACATGACAGACTTAAGTACCGCCCTTGTCAGAAATAGTGTAAATATATAATAATATATAATCAGCTCTGCAGGCCTAGAAGGCCCATGGCTTTGTTGACTTCCTTTCTCCATTCTTTCCTGTTCTCTGCTTTTCTTTTCCAGTTGGTTATTTTTAGTGTTCTAAGGTCTTTTAACACCTCTTCCATCCATCTTGCTTTGGGTCGTCCTCTTTTCCTCTTTCCTCCTATCCCGCTTTCTACTATTTTGTGGGGTACCCTTTCATTTTTCATTCTCTGTATGTGGCCAATCCATCTCAATCTATTTCCCTTTGCAGTACCTATAATGTCTGGTTGACCAAATAGTTCTCTCAGTTCTTTATTGCCTCTTCTCTGCCATATGTCGTC
Organism: Galerucella tenella; assembly: GCA_910591685.1. NCBI lineage: Eukaryota > Metazoa > Arthropoda > Insecta > Coleoptera > Chrysomelidae > Galerucella > Galerucella tenella. Next base: position 22,252 of record CAJUYH010003782.1, on the reverse strand, counting down.
TATTTTCTTCCCTCTAAAAATTTTGCGTAGACATTTCCTTTCCCAAATTGCTAGCATATTTTGTTCACTTTTACCCAGTGTCCGTTTTATATATTCTTATTTTGGCACTTCTAGCTAGCACTTTACTGTTTAATATATTTTTTAGCTTATATAAACATTTGTTTCCTTTGTTTATTCTGTTCTGGATCTCTTTTCTTGGAGTAGGCTTTTTGGCAAATTCTCCTCCTAATTCTGTGTGTAAAGAGCTAAGTTATATAATAAACATCATCCCAGTGAATCATGTAATTTTCATACTACTATTTGAGTAGCTCCCAAAGGACCTGGACTTCCACCAGTTCCACCAACACACATTTAATTGTAAAAGAAGTTAACTACCTCTTCATGGTTATTTCATAAATACCAAAATGGTTTGCAGAATTTTTACGTTCCACTTTCCTTTTATGACAGTTTTAATTAATAGTAAACATTAAAATTTAAATTCTATTCAGTACCTACCTACGATATTAATCACATTAAAGAATTTACTTGAATAAATGCTTTGAAGTGAGCTCCATTTACTTCCTAACAGTAAAGTATCCTATTTTTAAAGGTCTTGTTGTACTTCTTCAAATGTGTCTACAAAAACAGCCCCAATATTGTTAGGCCAGTGGCACACTCCCAAAAAGTCGTTAAGAAACACGAAAAAGTGGTCAGATCATTTCTAGTCGCTAAAAATCGAGTTAGTTTGTGATTTCGAGGATTCTGAACACGAATATATTGTTTGCTTTTTTCTAAAATTGGGGGAATACTGTTCACAATTATGTCTAAAATTAGAAAAAAAATTGTTGTAGTTCACGAAATATTCAACATTCAAGTGGCCAGATCATTTCTAGTCGCTAAAAATCAAGTTACTTTATATTTTCGAGGGTGCTGAACACGAGTATGATGTTTGTTTTTTTCTGTTTTTTTCTCAAATTGGGCGAACACTGTTAAAATTCACAATTATGTCGAAAATGTGTTGTAGTTCACGGAATATTCAATATTTTCTCATCAACATTTTTTGACATATTTTTGCTCTCATTTACAAAGCAGCAAAGGACACCCGATATTTTTGAAGAAATTTTCAATCGATTAGGAGATTTCGGAAAAATGTTTCCTCTATTTTTTAGTCCATACAGGGTGCTCACACGACGTTTCTTGCTAATAAAGTTGCTGAAAATGCTATTTGGAAAATGGATTGAAAACGCTTTAGTACCTAATCTCTCTAAAAATAAAAAAATATGGAAACCAAGTTCTCCCAGATGTAATAATTAAACAGGCTAGCATAGAAACAGAAAAAGGAAGGTCATCGCAATTTTCGCAGGTCTGATTTGATTGTTTGAATTTGCGGATGTGAAGTAAGTGATGAATTTTACTATTTCGTTTGTCTGCTTTTTTAAAATAATTTTAGACTTATTATAATTTAACTCAAGTTTGTCATATTTAATATGTATAAAAATGAATAAAATATGGTTGTATATATGTATTTTTATATAAAATAAGCTTGGCCCAAATATTTTATGTCTCTGAAGCTTTAGACAGGAACTCCACAAATTTTGCTTTTTTACGTTTTTATCGATTTCTGGGAAGAAATTGGGCGTGGTTTTTCGAAAAATTTACGCCCGTGGCTAATTTTTGCAAAGAGAAATTCGAGAAGAAGATTTCAGAAATCTCAAGTAACGTTTTTTGCTCGAGAGAGATCGAGGAAAGACGAGAATTTCTCGACGAGAGAGGGTACTTCTCTCTCCTCGTCTCGGATCTTTATTCTAGAGAAAATATCTCTCTTGTCTCGGCGGCACCATTACTGCTGATGCATTTTAAACATTTGTGACATTTAGAAAATAGGGAAGATTGCATCAACCGTAAAATGAAAACCAAAATAGTTATTTATGTAACTAGTGTGTAAAGTAGCCTTTTTTGACGAATGTGAATCACATGAGTCGAAAAAAAGGTCTTTACACACGAATTGCATACAATATTTTTTCTAATAGCGAATATTTAATTAAAATACAAAAGTTTAATAGTAATTTTCTTTACGCACTAGTGCGTAAAGTAAGTTAAATTTTTCTTTAGAAGAATCTTTAACGCTATTATTAATTTCTAATAAGATACACTCACCGGCACGAAAAACGGAGCAGTTGAATTTTTTTAAGCAAACTTCAAATTTTAATGCTTTGTGATGTTTAATTATTATATTATCTCACACACAAATAGAATAACATGTTTAAAATATTTTTTAACAACAATTGAACCTATGACATGATACGCCGATGCAAAGTTTTTAAAAATTTAAAATTTGTTATTTTGACAGTAAGTGCTTTGTTGTATGATTTATTATCGATAAATTAAAGGTCTCTTAAATCAGAATTTTATTGAAGGTACTCAATCATTAACTTTGCAATAAGATTAGTAAAAAAACGCTAACTGGAAGAGAATTTCGTGAATTTTTACGTAACATACTATCCGAACTTTTAGATGACGTTCCACTAGCTACAGGACAAAAAATGTGGCTGCAGTTAGATGGTGCGTCTTTTGATTACAGTATAATTGTTCGGCGTTACCTGAACAATATTTTTCCACAAAAATGGATTGGGCGAGGGGCTCCTTATCTTTGGCCGCCAAGGTTCCCATGCTTGACGCCATTAGACTATTTTCTTTGGGGTTACATAAAAAGTATTGTCTACAATACAGAGCCAACCACTCCTGAGAACATGAAGGATAGGATAAGGAGATCGTTTCAAACAGTAACACCAGAAATGTTAAAGAAAGTGATCAATATTTTTTTTAAAAAGGTTCAAATGTGAATCCAACAAGATGGGCGTCACTTTGAACACCTTCTTTGAATTTTTTGTACCTAGTAATTTTTTATAATTTTAAAGCTTATTGTATCTGTATGCCCAAAAATAGTGTACTTATCCTTAATAAAATTCTGATTTAAGAGAGCTTTAATTTATGAATAATAAATCATACACAAAGCACTTACTGTCATGAGAACAAATTTTAAATTTTTAAAAACTGCATCGGCGTATCATGTCAGAGGTAACTAAATGTCAGCAAATAATTGAATATTAAAAAACAAATTTAAAATTTCTCGAAAACTATCAGAGTTAGATATAGGCAACCCTAATACCAACTGAAAGGTAATAAATTTCCACGTTTAACAGACCCAACAGATACAGGGTGTTCCATTTAAATTAAGCCAGATATTTATGTATTAAATGGTTAATGTTATACTGTCATATTAAAAACACCCTGTATATGATAGCATACCAGTAAAGATAAGACCAGTAAAGATAAGATGGTGTAAAGCAAATGTGGTTATTCGTTTTTATTTTGAAGTTATTGTATTTTTCCGGAGGGTCTACAAATTATGTAAAATCGATTTATCCTGGAAACTGAACTAGATAGGTATAGGGAAATGTTGATGAACTTACATTATTTTTAATAGTACAATTCAAAAATGTGATGAAATACAGGGTGTTCCATTTAAAGGAACCTAACTTTGATACGGCACGCTTTTTTGGAGCACCCTGTATATTCCAAAATATTTTTAAACTATAGTCCCAAGTAATCTACTTAACTCCACGTTTTATTTTTTCTAATTTTATTCGCCGTTAAGACGCCAGAGAATAGTTCGTTCATAGTGCCCCACCCTGTATATTTGTTTATGGAAAATTTATTTGTATGTTTTTAACCCCTTCAGAGCACATTTTTTCTTCATGTGGTCGTAGATGAAGTTTTGTATGGCACTTGTGCGTGAAGTACTTTTGCGCACTCGTTGCGAAAAAGGCACTCGCTACGCTTGAGCCTTGCATTTTCGCAACTCGTGCGCCAAAGTATAACTTCACGCAATCGTATCATAAATAACTATTTGGAAAGTAGACAACATTCAAGATGACATTGAACCTATTATAATATTGTTACGATGACTCGGAAGATGAACGAGTATATCAAAATGAAGAGATGTCAGTCGGAATTAATTGAAAATCTATGTTCTGGTACTCAATTTTATAAAATATTAATAAATGTTTACAAACGGAACCTACTTAGTTAAAATTGTAAATATGGTTAATATAAAGTAATAGATGTGATTAACTAACAAATTACCTTAGTTATCAAAATATCGTTAAAACAATTACTAAAAAGCATTACATTCTTACATTTAACGCGATATCCAAGACTTTTTCATGAGGACCTGATTTTTTTAGAATGTAACAAAACTTAAAGTGGCAACAGGATTGGCAACTCTGCTATCCCGTGTACTGATATCTTAATGTGAATGCAACTATAGGAATGGAATCTAGTGAAGTTTTTTGCTTATTTCAGTTAATAAGAAGCGTTTGTTATTATATCTTGTGGGATGCTATGATTATTTTTGTTTTAAAATAATATGCTTATCAATTTTTGTGGTTTTGTCTAGTGGGTATTGGTTAACAATTCCAACAATGAATTATAAAAAAACGCAGTTAAAAAATTACATTAAACATACTAGATAAACAATAAATAACCACTATTGAGAATGCAGTGTTGTTTTCAAACTGACCGGGAAATTCAAAAAGCTCACATCTTATGTGATAAATTATAAAATTTCAGCATATTGTCAGCAATAAAAACCTAGCGTAATCGGTAGCATTCTCACTTAATCATCTGATTGGGGCTCGTAATCTGTGTTATTGTATATGCACTATTAAGGGGTGATAAATAAATGGACGACAGAAGTGACAGATGCGTTTGACGGAAACTGTGTAAAATCCAAAAATGTAAAGATATTATGCGTTAAAATTTATTCGAATTTTTGGATTCATAGGGAGTCGTAATTTCTGGATTTTTTAGTGAGATTTTTGTTAAGTGTGGTTGAATATACCCAGTTATTTCCCTAACCACTGCAAAAAGTTATACTTTTCCACACGCGACTTTTTGAACTAAAATGCGTGCGAAAACATATACACATGACATAACTGTGTTTACTATTATAAAGCATTTTAAAATAATTGGACAATAATGGGAAAATGTGTACAAAGATGAACGTAAAATGGAAAGAAAGTATACACCTCCACAATCAAACAAACCATCGGATGTATTGGACGTGCATAAACAAGAACACAACAAACTTCTGGTCAAAATACCTCGAAGCCGTTGACCAATGAAATGAAATATTAAACCTAAGGAGGGGAAAAAAGGTGACAGAATATGCCAATAATACAATTTGCATATTTATTTATTTTAAAGATACACAGCTAAACGGAAAAAGTCAGTTGCAGAATAAGGAAGACGAAATAAACAGATCAATGATAAAACTTATTAACGAAATACATTCATTATAAACTACCAAATAGTATATCATATATACACCAAGGTGGTGAAGACTATTATTATTGATCGAGCACCAAAATTATTTCGCGAGTGGCTTTGCCCCGAGCGGAATAACGTGCGAGGTTTATAAATATCTTCACAACCATGGTGTATATACAATTTCTTCCACTACTAGCCAAATTTAAGTCAAAAGTTGAAAATAATTCACAAAAGCACCTCAAGAAGCGTTTCCGTCGTCAGATATATTATGAACGTACTCGTTATGTCATCAGTCATTTTTGGTTGAGCGCGAATTTTAAACTAATGGCATTTTTATTCAAATAATTTTATCTTGATAGGTAATTTCAAGCAGCAAATATTTTAAAGACAAAATTATGTTTCACAAGTTTTTGTTAAACTATTATCCCTGAATTCTAAAAATATGTGAATTTGGTTAATATTAGAAAAAGTTATTAACCACTAATAGAGAAATTTAACTTCTCAGTTGGCTAGAAGAAGCAATAATTGTTAACTTCACAGCTAGTAGTGGAAAAATATGATTATTTAAGGCGATTTAAGAAAAAGTATCCTCAGGTGAGTTCGAAATGGATTTTTAGTGCGGTGATAGTGTAGAGTTCGTGTGGTGCAGAGTTTAGTAACGTGCTGATGGTGTAGGGATAGAGTGATCAGTGCGTAACACCTAATACACCACCATTTTGTACCGAGTAAACGGAGTCCCACCATGTTAACACCATTCATACCCCAAAGTGTTGACACTTTTTACCATTCAGCTTTAATATATGGCGCAGAACAAGAAAATAGATGATTAATTAAATTACAAAGATATATTCATTTCAATAATAGATCAATATAAAATAGACTGAAACAAAACAAAAACAGAATTATTGACAATGTAGAATAGAAAATTTATTATGATTAATTCATGCACATTTCTACAGCTTTCCTAGAGATGTGAAATATCGCAAATTATGGATGGTAACACCAACATTAATGATTGTGGGTTCCCACTAAAAATAATAGGCTTTGTTCGAAAATATTTGAGGAACGTTTGGTTTCATGAAAGTGATGCAAGTTTAAGAGTACGCCTGTTCTATGAAACTATCCCAACAATTTTGCCCCAGCTGCCCACATACCTGCAACCCAGGATGGAATGTACCTACATAAATGATAATAATAATAAAATATCTTGGTAGTTCTAAAGAGAAAATGATTTAAAATTTTGCGTGAATTGAAATTATTTGTAAAAATATTGTTTTTTTCTAGACAGGAAAGAGAGTTGAATATTGAATAAATTATATTTCAGAACCACATCCAACAAAATCCATCAAACCTGGCGCAAACACTTATGAAATGTTATGGATACGCCACAGAACGAGAAGAGTCCTAGACCTTTGTTAAACCCTAATCCTTCTGAATAAAGATGAATTTGAAGAGAATGGGATAGTACCCAGATGCACTGCAAAGTGCACTCTTCAAAATTGCAAAAATTCAATACCACAACGCTGGCTGGATGTCCTATAGGAAGGAGGCCATTGCAATTTATAAGAAGAAGAAGAGAGTACCAATAAAATATATACAAAGTACAAAACCCGATCGTTCTACTTCCTTAAGACATTTGAATATCCTAGTGAATATAAAAATGATAAGAAAGCTATTTCAAGAAACCGTTGGAAGCCAAAAAGTCTGAAGAAAATTGGAGTATTGGAGTTTTAGCAACAGTACGAAGAATAACCAAACCCTTTCCACATTTCTCTTTCATAAAGAAAGTTTTTGTCGATGATAATCCACTAATTCCACTATCGGGAAGAAGATATTATTTGACAAGGCCCGGTTTATCAATGGCCAATATTATCCGTCAGTTAAGTATCCGTCCGATAAAAGTAACTAGCAGATAAAGTTCCAGTTTGTTTGGAAGCGGTTTATCAACTCGTTTTTATTCCATAGTTTGTTAACTAACAGATAAAGAAAGTTGGCAATGCTGACGAATGAATGTAAGCAATCTCATTGGTGGTTACAAGAACAAGGTCACGTCACATGAATTAATATTTTTGTTAGGTTATTGGTGAATGTTTATCCAAAGGTTTATGTGTTTTTATTTTTATTTCTTGAAGAGTTTTTAGTTGTTGATGAATATGAATTTTCCGAATGATTATATTCTGGATAGCGGCGAGGACGAGGATATTGTGCAAGTTATTGAGTACGAAAGAAGGCCTTATACAGTTAGGGAAAAAGTGGACAACTTTAAAAAGTGGTATGATAAGAGAGACTGTTCTATCAATATTAGAACTGATTGAGGATTCACTTGAATGTCGAACTGCTGCTTTACCCTGCATCCAAGCCTCCTCTTTTGATTTCCAGGTTGCCCCATCCGTTTTTTATTTTCTATTACATTTTTATGTTTATTTGCAATTTTTAGAAGCAAATTTCTCTCCTCAGCTGTGAAATTGCATCCTCTCTTCTTAGTAGTACTAGTACTTTCCATTTTTCATTTCGCTCAAAACCCAAGTAAATTTGACTTTGAACACCACAACGAAATCTAAACACAACAACTCTACCGAATAAAGTGAGGTTATGTAATAAACCTTAACCTCCAGATATCGACCTATCCGCCAGTTGAAACTGAAAAATAAATATTTGACATTTTATCTGCCGAATAAAGTTATCCTGTGGTTGATAAACCGACCTTTCCAAAATAACTGGTAGTTAAGCATTAACTGACGGATAAATTGCTATTGATAAACCGGGCCTGTGACTGTACTAATTGAATCGATCAATACACCTTAGCTCTGTCTATTTCCTAGCCAACAATATATAGAATGTTTTTTATAAAATAGGTATTCATTCAAGCAACGGTTACCTACTTCTAAAATATTTTCTAATAAATCTTAGGAAATCAGCTTCTAATTTAAAAAAAATTTCAGCCCCTTACAATAAAATTATTCATAGCAAATATAGTTTTTCCCTACTAGCTGTGAAGTTGACAATTATTGCTTCTTCTAGCCAACTGAGAAGTTGAATTTCTCTATAAGTGGTTAATAACTTTTCCTATTAACCTAGGTCAATAATGGACAAATTCAAATATTTTGAAAATTCAGGGATAGAAGTTCAACAAAAACTTGTACAGCATAATTTTGTAAATCTAGGAGATTGTCTTTACCATATTTGCTGCTTAAAATTACCTATCAAGATAAAATTATTTGAACAAAAATACCATTAGTCTAAAATTCACGTTCAACCAAAAATGACTGATGACATAACGAGTACGTTCATAATATCACAGAGTACACCATCTAACAAGAGGCGAAAGAAAGTAGTTTTCGTGATCGCAAATTTGTGTGCAAATGCGTGAATTAATTAGTTTATCTGTCAATGTCAAGTCGACACTTCCGTTCATTCCCCTCAGTTCACTGTGTATTATTTTAAGATTAGGTTAAAAATGAGCCACTTCTCATTACACACATGAGATGAATAATAAGGTGTTCTCATGTTAGTAGTTAAAAAAATATTCTATAGACCTAATTGGGAGGGATGTTCATCGACACTACTATTTTTCTTAGTCTAGTGTTACTTTTCTCAGTGTATCAAGTAGTTTATGTGTCAATGCCTCGACGTATTTCCGCTCAATATCGAGTAAGTCCAACTTCAAAGGAACCAACAAAGCTTTCGTCTCTTGTTAGATGGTGTACTCTGTGATAATATATAGAAAACTGACTGTGTACTTGTCAGTCAGTCGACGGGGTAAGCGCTTCTCGAGGTGCGTTTGTGAATTAATTTTAATTTTTGTGTTAAAAGTAATGGAAAAAATTGTATAGGTATACACCATGGTGGTGAAGCCTCGCACCTTACTCCGCTCGGGGCAAGCCCCTCGCCATATAATTTTGGTGCTCGTTCAATAATAATAGTCTTCACTACTTTGGTGTATAACATACTATTAATAATAACCCTGAATCCGCACCTGGTACAATATGAAGTGAACCAGATCGCGTCTCTAACGCAATTAAACCGGTGCTTCCCCTAAGGGAGTCAGGCATCATTTCACAAATTAAATACTTCAAGTAAACACAACAAAATATACAACCAGACTGATTGTCGGTATGTCCGTGGTGTGTGTGAATAAGAGATCTAAAATTCGTACAAAGGACGTCAAAAGGAATTATACTGAATTATGCAAAGCTACAGAACAATACTAGGGAAGTTAAAGGAGTGATTGTTAAGATAATTGAATATTCCATTTAATTTTGGATTCAATTTTTAAACACATTTGACAAACATTCTCCTTCATAACAATTAAATCAATCAATAGACTAGTTATAAGGTCGAAAAGAGGTCCTGCTAATCGGATTATTAAGTATAATAATTTTGAAGCGTTGAAATGTAAATATTATAATTTTCAAGAATCAGGATTATTGTATCATTTCAACTTTTATTTAACTCCATTATATTTGCTGAAAACGGTCCTGGAAGAAAGGAATTACTCGCACTTCATTTGAGTTATGCAGTTTCGTGAGTTTGTAACAAGCATCATATCTTATTTTCAAAGTTTTGGTCTAGGAACAAATTGGCTATTCAAATACTGCCTCGTTATATGCACCTTTTGGAAATACAAGCTTAAAAGGACGACTAAAACTTTCTGGATACTGAATTTACCTTTCGGAATATAAATACTTGAATGCACTATTGTTAGATTATTTTCAGGAATATTTCAGCGTCTATAAAGTTGAATAAAAGGTTGAATTTAATAATACACTATAGCTCTGGATTTTACGAGCTATGACTAACAGGACAAGCAAATGTGTACAATAGGGAATTTTCCAATATTTTGTATGCAATAATATCATAAAGTGACGTCTAAAAATCCTAATCCTCCTGGCTCTTTTAAAATCAATATCTGATAGAAAATTTAGTATTCAATGTTTACGCCCTCTCTTTTCTTATTTTTGTCATGTTTGAAGTATTGTATAAAAATCTGTACTGCCATATTTCAAAATAATAAAATAGTTTATAAAAAACTATTGTGAAAGTTGTCTTTATTTAAACAAATATCTAAAAGGTTATGGGCCCAGATTCTTGGCCACTAAAAGATCCAGTGAGAAGAAAAACGAGCTGAAATCAGTGACGAAAAGAAAATGTCGGGACTGTCAAGCTTCCCTGTTCCAATTTTAGAGGCAAACAACTTCAACAATTGGTGGTTCAGAATTCAAACAATTCTGAGACGAGAACTATGCGAGGATATTTTGGAAAAAGAAGTGAGTGAAACTGCAACAGAAGCAGAAGAGAAGGACTGGCGTAAGAAAGACACAAAAGCACAATCAATCATAGTTCAGGGACTATCTGATAAACATTTGGACATTGTCAAAGACTGCAAAAGTGCAAAACAACAAGTTGAAGCTTTGAGAGCTGTATTTGCCAGGTCGAGTTCTTTTACCAAATTATCAACTTGGAGAAGACTAATAAATCTAGTCAGAATCTGGAGAAAAATTAGAAGAACATTTTGTGAAATTTGATTCAGTCATCCGAGAACTGGAAGAGCATGGAACTGTGTTATATGAAAGTGATAGAGTATGCCATTTGTTTTTGACATTACCACCAAAATATGGCACAATAGTAACAGCTCTAGAAACAGTAGATAAGTTGACCATGGATTTTGCAAAAGCTAGATTATTAGATGAAGAACTAAAGTTACTATCACAGGAGTGTCAAAAGTATGATAATGAGACAAGTTTCAAGGTAACCGATAAAAGAAGATGCTACAGATGTGGAAGTACAGATCATTTTATTGGGAAATGTCCTAAAAATACTAGAGGCCAAGGTAGAGAAAGACCAGAATACCGAGGTATGTGAAGTAGAGGATACAGGCAATATAATCAGCAGCAGGCAAATAACGCTGATGAGAAACAAAATGAAACTGAAATACAGTTGTACGCAGCAAATTTATGTGATGTCAAAGACAAGTTATACTTTGTCCTTGATTCAGGAGCGAGTAACCACTTTATGAAAGAAGATATTGAGAAACATATGACAGAAATAATATCTTTACCGGAGTATGTAACAATCCAGATAGCAAATGGTGAAAATCTGAAAACTAATAAAAAAAAGAACCTTAAAGTTTGAATGCCAAGGACAAAAGGTGTCTGTTGAAGCCTTAATAGTACCTTATATGCAGCATAATCTACTCTCTGCATCAAAAATGATAGAAAAGGGATGCAAGATAATCATGGAGAAACATAAAATGGAGATAAAAGGAGAAAATTTTCTTCTGAATTGTAAAAACTGAAAGGGATTGTATATTTTAACAGCTGACAAAATTGTGAATGAGAAAACACTTGGAATTAATGGTGAATATGGTACAATAGCTAGTGATCTGTGGCACAGATTAGGCCATCCCGGTAAAGAAGTTTTAACACAGCTTGGCTTACCGAATTCGGACAAAGTGTGTTCAACATGTATCGAAGGCAAGGGTACCAGATTACCATTCAAAGAGGCTGAGAGAAAAACCAAAAATATTGGTGATTTAATACATAGTGATGTCTGTGGACCATTTAATCCATTAGGTTTTGATGGGTCGAAATATTTTCAAACAATAATTGATGACTACTCAAATTTTGTTATTATAGAAACGTTAAAAACAAAGGACGATGCCGATCAGAATCTAATACAGTATGTACAAGAAATTGAAAGACAAAAGGATGTCAAAGTGAAAGCCATAAGACTTGACAATGGTGGAGAATATATTTCAAAGAATTTTAAATCGTATTGCCTGAAAAAAGGAATAATTTTAGAATACACAATCCCTTACACACCACAAGAAAATGGCAAAGCCGAAAGAATGAACAGAACACTGCTAAATAAAATAAGAACAAAACTAATAGTCTCAGGAGTTCCAAAAGAATTATGGTGCGAAGCACTCAAGTGTTCAGTGTATGAATTGAATGATTAACTACCATATGTCTACCTAAAGGTCAAACACCTGCAAAAATTTTTCATGGAAATAGTGACTTGAGTAAAATGAAAGTATTTGGAAGTCATGCATGGTACGCAGTATTGCCAAACAAATTGAACAAAAGAGCAGAAAAAGGAGTACTAGTAGGATATTGTAGTGGAGGTTATCGACTATGGCTTCCGGAAAAACGTATAGTAATAAGATCTAGGGATGTACGAGTAGATGAAAGCATCATGGAATATAAAATGATGAACAATGATAAAACTTTGAATAAAACCGCAGAAAATCAGCCAGAACAAATGGTTATAGAATTACCCGAAGAAGACAAAGAAAGTATACACGAGAACGAGGTAGAAAATGAAAACTTATCGAATTTTGAAGGTTCTTCACGTAAGAGTGATGAAAATGGAGAAAATGTATCTTACAATGAACGAGAACCTACTGTGACAGGATCTGGTAGAACTGTGAGACTACCTCAAAATCTGGAAGATTATGAAATATACACAGCCTACTGTTTGCTGACCAAAGTAGACCAAGATCCAAAAACATATAAGGAAGCAAGTATAATGTCAGATTGGCAGCAAGCAATAGATAAAGAGTTAATTTCTCACGAAAGACTACAAACATGGAAACCTGCAAAATTGCCAGTGGGTCAGAGTCCTATGGAACAAAGAAAGCCCGATTAGTTGCAACAGGTTTTCAAGTGCCTTATAACACTGGAGATGAATATAGCTATGCTCCAGTCTGTAGATTACCAACAATACGAGCCCTTTTATCAGTTTCAGTGCAAAAAGGGTGGAATATACATCAAATCGATGTACCAACAGCATTTTTGAATGGGGTGATGGACACTGATGTTTTTATAAAGACACCGGAAGGTTTAAAAACAGATTCAAAATATCTGAAACTCAATCGAGCACTATATGGATTGCGAAATGCTCCGAAGTGTTGGAATATAAAATTCAACCAAGTCATGAAACAACTGAATTTCAAGCGTTCTGATTATGACCATTGTTTGTACACAAAAGATGAAGTTTATCTGGTATCATATGTGGATGATGGGTTGATTACAGGACCAGAAAAACAAGTTCAAGAACTACTAAGAGACTTGCGAAATAAATTTAATATTAAAGAGATGACAGAAGTAAAAACTTTTCTAGGTATGGAATTCAGTAAAAACGAAAAAGGTTTAAAAATCTCACAAACTAGAATGATAACAAGGTTAATCGAGGAATTCTCGATGGCCGGAACAAGAAAATTAGCAACACCAATGGAAGTTAACTTTCAAGTCAACGAAGAAGAACCTATTATCAATAATGTTCCTTACCGAAGATTAATATGCAGTTTAATGTATTTCTCTTTAGTAAGCAGACCAGACATTTCCTTCTCTGTTGCTTACTTGAGTAGATTTTTGGACAAACCAAGAAAAAGTACATGGGATGCTGGTAAGCGAATCTTACGTTATATTAATCATACCAAACATGGCCTACAATTCCAGAAGGGGAATATGCAGGGAATATGGCATTCTGTGAAGCTGATTGGGGAGGAGACCGAGAAACTAGAAAAAGCGTGGTTTCATATGTTTCCATGCTGGAAACCCAATAGCATGGCATTCCAGGAAGCAAACGTGTGTTGCTCAATCATCGATGGAAGCTGAATATATCTCAGCTGGTATCGCTTCACAAGAAATTATCAACCTTAAAGGTATTTTGAATGAATTCAAAGTTCATGAATGAAATTGATAATTTAAGTGCTATTTCACTAATTAAAAAAATTGAAAAATCAAAACGGTCGAAACATATCGACATAAAATATCATTTTATAAAAGAGTTATGTCTGAAAAAAGAAATTAGGTACGTTACAAAATATATTCCAACAAATGAAAATGTATCCGATATGCTTACAAAACCTTTGAATAAAGAAAAATTCTTGATGTGTAGGTTAGATGTCCTAGAAAAATAAGTTTAATGTTTGTTATTTAACAATTCAAATGTTCACTTTTGTTTTAACATTTAAATTGAGAAGGGATGATAGAAAATTTAGTATTCAATGTTTACGCCCTATCTTTTCTTATTTTTGTCATGTTTGAAGTATTGTATAAAAATCTGTACTGTCATATTTCAGAATAATAAAATAGTTTATAAAAAACTATTGTGAAAGTTGTCTTTATTTAAACAAATATCTAAAAAACTTAATATTATGGTTCCTTATAATTTAAAATCATTTTAAACGACCTCCATAGCCAAATCGAATGATGTAGAAGAGTAATAGCAACGAACATTAATGTTCGTTGGTAATAGATAGCACAGCTGTGTATAGTGGACGTAATATTTTTAATGCAGCTATCTAATCGTATATCCCACAGACATATAAAAAACAATAGACAGAGTTGTTTACAAAATGTGTATGTGCCAACATTAATTCTTACTTTACTACAAATTATTTTGTAGTAACGCAGCGTTGCCAGGTGAATAATATAAAATTACTTTTAATACTTCATGTTTGATACTATTATTTAATATTTCTCTACAAACAGAATATATTTTTGCATACATATATTTTTGCATGGAAATATGTGTGGAAATTTGTTATTTGTTGAGTTTGAATCTCTCAAATTTTATTTTACATTCAAGGTAGTATAGTATAATTTTCCGCTCATCTTTTAAAATTTTGCGAAGTCCGGCAACGCCGCTAGCAAAATACCCCAACAAGCAGCCGCCATATTCCAATATCATTTCATTGATATTTAAAGTGGCGAGTACTGTGTTTTTGATTTATTTGCGTGTATTTCACCTAATTTAGTATTCACTAGTGAAGCAGAGGTGTTAAAAAATTAAAACTATGGTGAGACAGTGTGTGGTGTGCCGGAAAAATCGACTATTTGAACCCTAACCTATCTTTTCACTTGTAAGTTGTAGTAAATAAGTTAGTCATAGGCGGGTATGTGAATCCTTTTTTCACACAATCTGAATTGGCTTGATAAGGAGACAATTGGGTGAAATTACCACTCACATACTTACACATATTTAAGCAGATTGTAGAAAATTAACATAAGATGCCGCACATACCTATATATAAAAAAAATGTCTATGATGCTTACCTGTAGGAAACATTAGACAAGTAGTTCAGAAATTTTGATAGACTGAGAGTTTTGAGGTATTAAAAACTTCATGTAAGGCTTGCTTTGATAGGCGACTACTTACTGTATCTAATAGGTTGCTGTTGCATTTTGTATAGGTGCTAGGAATTATGTAATTTTATTCCTAGCTATAATTTACAATTCACTGGTGGTTTTACCTCATATCACAATACCTCTACTACAAAAATAGGTAAACAGCTAGCCACTGTTGTGTACCTATAATTTTCCAATGATTTCTTCCAGTTTTCCGGTAAGCCAAGCTCGAAGAAATACCTGGATGGAAATACTTGGATTCCAACCAGATAAAAAATTACCAAAGAGGCCAGAAGTATGTTCTGATCATTTTGAAGGAAATGATTTTACACAAAGAACCAATGGAACAAAAATGTTAAGGAGAGTTGCAGTTCCTTATTTCGCAATCAATGACTTAACTTTGACGATGTAACTACTTGTAAAATTATTATGTATCATTTTGTAATTATTTTTATTTCATAAACCTCACAAGAATTTGTATTACCTAGAAGAGCAAAATTAATATAATCTACAATATACATTACTTTTACTGACAATTTTGAAGTTGTTTTTAAAAATGAAAATGTGTAATATTCTCCTTTGAGCAGTAAATATTTCAATGTGATAGTATAAATTAAATTTTTTTATCAGTAGTAACAAATTTTGATATTCATACTAATTTTTGTTGCACAGTTGTTTATTAAGTTTTAATTTAAAAAATCGAAAATATTGTCACAAAATTCCCGAATTGAGTCTATTCAATAATTTGCCCCCGTTATTTCTCCGTCTATGGTGTTTATCTATCGGCCGCCATATTCCAACAATGGTCATATGCTTTGCCTCTTCAACGCCCCTGATCATAACAATGTTGGAGTATAAACATTTCGTATTTTATGAATGAATAGCTCTGTTTATTGTTTTTTATATGTCTGAGGTATATCCCCTTTATGTTATATTGCGGACTATGATGGTATCGTATCGAATTACAGTCGAACAAAGAGCCGACAACTTTAAGTTCGCATAATACCTATTACGCCAAGTATACCCGTGTACAGCTTGTCGGCCAAATAACTATTTTCAGAATGCGAGGCATTAGAAATATTCGGACAACCTAGGCTAATTCATGAGGAATACAATAGATAACCAATGAATAACATGTATAGACAATAGATCTTTCAGGTCTTGTAAACTCGTTGTTTGCAATGACCAGTTTATTCTCTGACTACCTATTTTGACTATTTCTTATCAGACAACCTATAGTTGATGCACTTTACACTATCTTACGCGCGTTTCGATAATCAAGTTATCCTCTTCTGTAAATTATTTTATGAAATACCTCGTATATATCACGTTTCAAATAAAGTCAGACCACTCGTTCTAATTTCGAATTTCGATGACAAATGCGGCAAATTGAAGTTGAAGTTTCATTTCGACTAAGTGAAAACAACGGATTCATCTCATATCTTGCAGTCAGAGATGGGAAGTAACTGTTTATACTTATAGGTATAGTCACTTGTGATGAAATCTCGACCACCCACATGATTTATGATTTAATTAGATGGAAAATGTTGAAGCTACTGTTTCAACAACACATCTTGGTCGATTAAACGGGTTTGTAGGGTGAATCAATTTAGAAAAATTGAAATATTTACCAAGGCTAAACAAAACAAACGTAAAACGGTCGGCAAATATACATTTTTTGTAGCAATTTTTTTATTTTTTCTTTGTCTTAACTGTCATATTATAGCGAGGCACAAGACATAATAAAATGTTTAAGATAACCCTAAAAAATTAGAAACAAAATAAAAATATACAGAAATGAATTTTTTGAGAGAATCGTCAGAATTCTTACTTTGCTGGGGCATATTAAAATTTTTGTTGTTGTTGTCGGTGAAGGTTGATGATTTGCTTGCAATTTTAGGATAAAAAAATATACAGAGGGAATAAAAAAAGCATGTATAATCCCGTGTATAGCTTTTGTATATTATATAATAAATAACTATGCATATTTTTCATGACAAATTTTATTTTTTACACTTTTTACACGTAAAGGTTTTGCTTTTGAAATGGTCGTGGTTTGCATTTTGACGTTACTGACTGAAAACATTCCAGCCATACTTATTCACGTTGATTGAGTTATCTGTAATGGGGAGTGCATAATTTTTCAATATATATTTCAAAATATTCCACTGAAAATAAAATAAATTCTAGTAACTAATAGGTTGCTATAAGAAATATTGTCCAATTATCAAATAATATTCTTAGAAACACTCTCCCAGCTCTATCCGCTGTATCTGTAACTAGTAGGAGGTGATAGAGTGATTCAATTATTTAACGTCAGTTGATTTATTCCGAGAACAAGAGAGTCTTTTGTCATAGAAGAGACTCTCTCTACATCTATCAATTAATATCTATGATTTTCACGGACGCGTCTCGTTCGTTCAATGCAGAAGCGTATCAAGTTAAAAAATTTCATAAATTTCTATTTGAATAAGTGACTTTGGATACAAAATAAAGAAGTTTTTTTATAAGTCTGAATAGAGGTAATGTTTCTTCATCATTCTAAATTGCGTATTCTTCCATTTTTAATTAAACTTTCTTTAAATCTTTATTTATTTACAAAAATATCCTGTTGTGGCGCATTTACGGAGGACTGACTATATACCTCCATCCGTTTCCAACCCATCCATTGTCATTTTGCGACCAATCAGAAGCAAATTATACTGGATATTTTTTGACATAATTGAATATACCCCGGCCCACCTGCCACAGCCAATTTTTAATATTGTCACATTCACGTCACCATAAAAATATAAATTATCATGCAGCTACATAAATTATTTTGATAATCTTCCATTTCGTTGTATGTTTTCGTCTTTTTCGGTATATAATCTGACCATATACCACTCGAGGTATATATTTTGTTTTTAATATTCACCTCTTGCGATATAATTAGTGATAATTTATTTGTAAAATTTAAATCCATTAATAGAGAATCAGAAATTAATCTATATGTTATGGGAACAGTGGGAACAGCGGGCAATGTCAACTATTCCCAATGGAGAAGGTAATTGTGAATAATACTTTCCACTCTGCCCGGGCATTTCTTACAATTACCATGATGTTTTGATGAAGGTGAATGAAATACGCAGTGATACAATTGCATAAAAAGCTATTAGGAGAGACATTAATGTCATCCTATTTGCGTAAAACCGACTGGAAGTATTAGAGTTTGAGGTTATTAAAAATGTAACTCATAGGCCCTATTTCGTCAACCTATGACATCTGGTAACCTCAAAGTACAACCGGTTTTATGGAAATAAGATGCCGAGGTTCACTAAATATGAATATGCTGCCGGCCTGTTTTCGCCAGCGGCCAAATGTCGATGATGGTCAAAGGAATCTCCGCACTTTTATTCAAATTTGTTTGTTGTGTTAAGTTGAGGAGTACAATCTTCATTTGTTATTTTCGTTTTTGGTCTCAGTGGATAGCCAGCACAATCAGTAGACCATAATTATTGCCTTTTTAATTAAGCAGTGTCAAGAGCCTGCGTGTTTTAGGACCATAATATTCTCTAATAGATCGGTATCATAGTTAAAAATTCTCGATAAAAACCAGTGAGCGAATAAGCAAGCACGTTTACTGTAGTTAAGGCAGTTTCTTTTTATCTTATTCGAGCATGATTTTACAGCTGAAGCTCAAATTATCTTTCATTGTTACAGGAGATTATTCTCTTGTTTGATTGAATATAAAAGCAAGGGAACCCAAGAATGGCCATTTGGTTAATTTCCGCAATGTATAGCGGTTCCGATCATTGGGGAAATTAAGATACAGGAAATAACCACAGAAAACCTGCATCATCACGGAAATGGAGGGTGTATTCAAAGGTACTGAAAAGTACAGTGCACTAAAAGAGCGTTTTTGTATGTAGTGCGACACCTAGCAGTCAGGGACTGCTTTTTCGTGAACTTTTTTTTGAGAAACTGTAGTTTTCGGTGCACTTTTCCGTGGCATTCCGCTGTTTCGGTGAGTGGTAGGTTTTGTATGTAGTGACGGCTGCCTTGATACGTGTACTCTTTCTTCAGTACTACTGGGCATTTCATTTGTAATTATATTATTTTTTTCACTTGTCAAAATCTGACATCTGACAAATACAACTCGTTCTCCAAATTTTATAACATAATTTTTTATTTTCATCACTCAAACTTGTTTATTTGAGGCAAAAACATTCAAACAAACCGAATTTAGATGAAATCCCTCTTCCTAACGGACTCAGGATTTTATCAATTGGATTGTTTTTATATTTTTGTCAAATAAACGCTTTCGTGGAAAAGAAAAAATTATCGATACAATTTGAAGCACTCGTGGTATTACCTTTAAATTAACTCCAATGTTAAAATGTCATATACCTGGAAATGTTATTGTCACTTTGACATCGATAAAAAAGGTGCATCCTTTTTTATCGGATAAAAACTTCTCTTTCTCAATATCTAGTAAGCGGACGTCACTTTTACACAATGACAATGAGTCGCAAGTTTGGTTACTTATAATTTCACAGCAAGTTGTTGTTCATCCATATATTCTGTCGTTAATTTATCTTGCCAAAAAATACTCGAGCTTTTCTTTTATCAGATAAATTTCTCTTTAACTCAAAGTTTTGCCAATCACTAAATTTGCTCGAAAAACTAACATTAGATAAAATCGCTCCACCTTCGGTGTCGCGATTTTATCATGTCAGTTTTTCTCGTAAAATTAGTGATTGGCAAAACTGTTTCGTTGCAATGAGAAATTTATCCTTGTGTTTTTACTGTTGATTATTTTTTTCACTTGTCAAAATCTGACATTTTGGTGGTTTTCACATGGTTTTTACCAATAGCAGCACATTATTCTATAGCCAATAATTCGGTATTATACTGCTTCCTCATCGATAATACCTTGTTCACATGGAAACGTCAAAGTTTTACTTTGAATTTGTCATTATTGACAACTAAAAGTGCTTCGAAGTATATTGAAAAATAAACACAAACCGATTCAGTGCCATCACCCAAGAGAATATTGAACATTTAATACAAAATTCTACTCCACAATTGTTGAAAAATTTAATCTTCCCAAATACAACTCGTTCTTCAAATTTTATCAGATAATTTTTTATTTTCATCACTAAAACTTGTTTATTTGAGGCAAAAACATTCAAACAAACAAACAAACCTCGTCCTAACGGACTCGTTTTTTTATCAATCGGTTTGTTTTCATATTTTTGCCAAATAAACAAGTTTTCGTGAAAAAGAAAATATTATCGATAAATTTTGAAGCACTCGTGGTAACCTTTGATAAAACATGCTGTAACTCTAACCCTTTCTCTTCTATATAAATAGCTCAGTGAATCACAGAAAACAAATATAAACCGCACTTTACATTATTCTCTCACATTATAACCTTCTGCTGTAATTCCTCGTACGCCTCTGTATGTTGTAATATGCTAGAGAGTCGAATTAATTTCGATCATAATAATGTAATTGTATACGAAATGATTTATGTTTAATAGGGACATTGAAAGATTAGGTGATTGTACGTTAAACCGGCTCTTTCGCCAATTTGTAGAATAACGAGCATTGTTGAATGGAAACGTTAGAAATTTTGAATAGGAATGATGTTTTGTAAAAGCTATGATGTACGTATTTGGTAGCTAAATCTTGATAAAAGGTATATTCTTTCTATATCGGGGAATGGGGTAGGTATGGGAATGATTCTGTTGAAAAAGATTGAATTGAATTCGTATAGCGGTATTGTTGAGAAAGCTGGGCTGGATTTGGCCCGATGGTTGAGAGGAGTTACAAAAATATACATGCATTTTTATTAGAACTTTAGTTCTTTACGTTAGGTTGGAGAGACCGGGGGTCGCGGCGCAAAATATCTGACCGTTACGTTACGTTGCTGCGTTATGTGCCTTGAGCGCGTGCGCTCTCTCCTCAGTATCTCTCTCGTTTACGAAGCAGCAATTCATAGGTTTCAGAGCTAGTCTCTCGGTGCAAAATGTTGATTTTCAGCATACATTGTATTATTGGAACTTTAGTTTTTTACGCCAGGTTATGTTTGAGCGACCAGGGGTCGCGACGCAAAAGATCTGACCGTTACGCGTTACGTTACGCTGCGTTATGTTACATTGCTTCGTTATGTGCCTTGCTTTTGTGTGCCTGTGCCTCCTTAGTCTCTCTCTCGTTTACGAAGCAGCGTTTCATAATAATAAATATGCTCCTGCCCGGATTCGAACCCGGGCCGCCTGCGTGCAATGCGAGCATTCTACCACTGAACCACTGATGCTATATTGAAATTTTATGCAAAGCTGGTATTCGCAGTGCTGGTGATCTACTTGAATTTGTTCGGATAAATTTTTACTATTATTTCCATAATTTTTTTTGCGCGATTAAGGGGTCTAGCACATTTACTTTTCGAAATACAGGGTGTTGAAATTTTGAAAACTTGAATGTTTTAATTCGATAACTTTAAAATGGATGGATAAATTGATTTGACATTTGGCAGGTTGTTTTTAAATGTAAAAGGGCATATTTTGATAGAAATTGTAGTTTGTGCAACTAGTGTGGATATGATGGCCATATCGCACGAGGACGAAGTTT
>CAJUYH010003781.1:0-30453 GCA_910591685.1 Galerucella tenella | reverse complement strand
ATATATCCAGGATAACACGCTAAAAACCACCACATAACTCCTTCCACATAAAATAACGGCGGCTACACCTTCCACCACTGACTATAAATATTACAAATAACCATTTTATTTCCTACTACAACCACAATATAAGATCAAGACCGCGCGCAAACCGTTTCACTCCTACCACTTCCAATTCTCCAATCATGACATCTGCCAACGGCATTCGTTTTTTTACCTTAAATTGCTGTCTGCCAGCCAGGATATAGCTAGCAAATCACTTGGATACACCTAGGCCACCTGGTCAAGTCATCTCTACCCTCAACTACAAGCTATCTTTATTCACTTACCAAACTTGCTTGTCTGCCAAGATAAGTACCTACCACATAAAGTGCAGGCCTATTTTTTTCTTTCCTTCATATTGGCCAAATGAAATTATTGTTTTGAATTTTTTTTTCAATTTAATTTGGAATCTACCCAGCTATAAGAGCTGTAGGAGATCGGTCCAGGTTAGCGTAAGTAATGTCCTTTTTTATATATAAAGTGTGGGAAAGAAATTATTCAAAGGTGATCAGAAAGTATTATTTGTACGGAACATGGGTATGGTTTGCTCCAAATGGGTTTGGAGACACCTTTTCGTGAAATATAGAGCTGTTGCCTGCGAATGCCCTTATTGTGATGGACAATGCTACCATTACAAACTCAAGAAACCATTGTCAACATAAAATGGGAAAAGAAGTGACAGCTTAGTCTGAGACTCTCCGAACACACACTCTCTTATTGACGATAACTTCGAGCACTCGCATAGAGCATGACTGACAGCTTTTTCTTCCTGTTCACACATCCTGCATAGGGGTGTCCACTAGGTATAGAGGTGTTTCCTTAGTTGACAGTGGTCAGTCAGAAATCCTAATGTTAAGCGTAGGTTTTTCCTGGTCATCGCAAAATATATTTTCTATGCCAGCTTCCTAGGGACACCCAGAGTGATTTTGGAAAAACTGCATCCCTTGATTCCATCCCATCTCTTCAGGGATGGCCCTGCTTGTGTTCTTCGACGTGGGGAACGCGTTCAACAGTGTCAGTAAACGGGCGGTGTTGAGCGCGTTGACAAAGTTTGGAGTAGAGGAGGGGCTAGTTAATCTAGTAGAGGACTACCTGACGGGGCGTGCGATAGTGGACACTAGGGGGAGAAGGTATGGGACGGAGATTGGAGTGCCCCAGGGCTCGGTTCTGGGACCGACGCTTTGGAAGTGTGTGTTTGATGAAGTTTGTGGGATAGCATGTGAAGAGGGATGTGAGATTACGGTGTATGCGGACGATGTCTGTCTGGTATGTACGGTAAAGGGAGAGGGGGAGATAGAAAGAAAGGCGGAGAGGATGTGTGGGAAGATTGTGGAAAAGATAGAGCGGTGTGGACTGGAAGTGGCTGAGGTGGGGCTACTGGTGGAGGGGTGGAGCTGGGCAAGGGAGGTGGGGGTGATGGTGAAGGGAAAGAAAATTCGGATGGAGGAAGCGGTGAAATATCTGTGGGTGTGGTTGGATAGCCAATCATCCTTCAAAACCCATATGTTGAAGGCTGCACAGAAGGCAAAAGTAAGGGCAGCGTGGATGGGAAGATTGATGGGTAATGTGAAAGGACCGGGAGAATGGAAGAGGAGGATAATTGGTAGGACGGTAGAGCAGAGAATGCTGTATGGCGCGGAAGTGTGGGGTGGGAAAGCAGAGGTGAATGCGAGGGTTAGACCACTCCTGCGGGTGCAGAGAGGAATACTTCTGAGAGTGGTGCAGGCGTACAGGACAGTGGGTGGACAGGCAGCAGCAGTGCTGTCACGGTCCTATCCATTGGACTTGATGGCTAGAGCCAGACAGAAACGCTGGAGGGGTGCGAGCAGAGAGGAAGTACAGGAATGGATGGGTGAGGAAATGGAGAAAAGGTGGGATGAGTATTAGGGCGCGCTAAAAGGAGCGATTGGAAGCAGGAGAAATTGGGTGGAGAATTTGGAAAGGTGAACAACTTCTTGACGCATGTGCTCACAGGGCATAGGTCGAGAGTGGGTTACCTCCACAAGATTGGGAAAAGAGAAACTAGAGTGTGCGAGAGATGTGAAGTGGGACATGTGTTTAGATGTTGGAAGAATGAGGAAGTTTTGAAGAAGTTAGAGAATAAACTGGGAGAGGCGGTGTATTGGGAAAATATGGTGGAGATTATGTTGAGGGGCGAAGAGGAATGGATGGAGATCAGTGGCGTAGTAGAGAGCATGATTGGGGAAAGAGAAGGACTCGCTATGGCATGAGAGAGGTAGGAGTGATAGAAGGAAGAAGATGAAGGAGAGTGTGTGAGGGACCGCCGCCCGTCTTGAAGTATGCTAGGGTAGTGATTCCAAGGCGGGAGTAACGGCGAGTTTGAGGTGGGCTTGGTTGGTAGGCATCTCCGTGGGGATGAGTCCAACACTGTCTGGGTACTGGTCAAGGACCCAGTCGAACATGATTTTCCCATCTCGGCCAGAAAAAAAATCTCTTCAGGGATTTAGCGTGAGTGTAATGTTTGGCAATTAATTGAGTCGTCAGCTTGGGGGTATGTTTGAATGAAATCTAGTATAAAAAAATAAATATGTATACATATTTAATCATTTATTCAAAACCATAGGAAGGTCCATATTACATGAATTGTCTTACAAATTATCGATTTCATTCAATATTGTTACGATCGAGTCTAATGTTTCTAGAGCTGTTGGTATAATCTGTTCTGTAGGTAAAATGAAACCATGATTTCCTGTGTCACGAAGTTCGTAAGCGTATGCGAATGGTACATGATAGATTCCCTTTAGCCAGTCCATGTTAGATCCTGTCGCCTTATCTGAAAGAAATAGTAAATTTAGCATTCAACGGAAATATGTAGATTCCTCTTATGCACATACTTGTGTAGCTTTTAGTAAAAGTTCAGAGGAATGAGTGAATTATTATAATGGAGAAATAGTAAAACCGAGATCCCGAGTCCATGGATGTTGGGCTCGTTAAAGAACGCTACCACTGGTTGGAACACTAGTGGGCTCGCCAAAATTTCCGGTTTGAGGTAAAGTGCTCCCGGCGTCGGTGACCAGCCTCAGTCGCAGAAATAGACCGACGTTAAATAATCAAATAAAATGAATATATGAATAGATGAATACTTTCAATGAGAAGTCCTAGTCCACTGCGATCTTTTCAGATCCCTTGTGATCCTCCGAGTACACATTCTTATAAATATGTCTTCGGCCTGTATGAATGTGTATCTTGGTGGTATATCTATCCAGGTTGCGGAATTTGTCATGGTACACAGAAAATAAAACCTTTGAGTATTACCGAGTCTTATCGGTTCCATTTGCTGTGAGTTCATCCACCACACTGCTGACCCATTTTTGGGTTAAGAGCCCAATGTTTTCCAGCATTTCACTACATTTGCCGAAAGTTTCGCTTCGGTCTTCTGAAGGTAAGTTTTCTATGAAAGCGTTCGACCAAAATTAATTGTGAAACACTTTCTTCTTTTGGCAAATGCAACTTCTGTTATGCCCAGCACAAAATTGGGTCAGTTCGTGTCGTCTTTATTTTTGACAATTTGTGCGTCCAGAGACACTCGTTCTCTCTCGTTTGCACCAACCATAGTCTATATTTTTTGACCAAAATTAATTGTGAAATACTTTCTTCTTTTGGCAGATGCAACTTCTGTTATGCCCAGCACAAAATTAAGTCAGTTCGTGTGGTCTTTATTTATGACAACTTCTGCTTCCAGAGACACTCGTTCTCTCTCGTTTGCACCAACCAAAGTCTATATTTGAGACTGTTAGCATGATGTATCCTCAATAGTTAAGTAGATAGTATTCTTTAGCAGAAGAAATGGAACATTTCGCATTTTTCTACTGTGAAACATCCCAT
Organism: Galerucella tenella; assembly: GCA_910591685.1. NCBI lineage: Eukaryota > Metazoa > Arthropoda > Insecta > Coleoptera > Chrysomelidae > Galerucella > Galerucella tenella. Next base: position 26,565 of record CAJUYH010003781.1, on the reverse strand, counting down.
CCCCATTGAATGATGTACTGATTTTAAATTAACGCTTTCCCCAAAAAAGATGTGCGTCCTCGACGTGGAGGAGAGTGAAGGAGAGTAGCTTTTCCTATTCGAGTCCCACAAGAAAAGAAACCAAGACTTATCTAGAATGGAATTAACAAACATCCAAAGAATAGGTTTAATGGAACCTCTAGTCTCAGGATACATTAGACAAGGGATCACAATAGATTTTCCAGGACTCTATATATATTTACTTAAATCATACGTTTATTCACTTATTAATACTTACAAATCGTTTCGGCAATGTTTCCCACTATATATTCGGTTCCATACCTTTTAGACAATGCATTTGCCGCCTTGAGTCCAATGGGATACTGAAAAAAAATAAACCATATTTTATGTTGTATTTTTGTCATCCTACTAATGGGAGCCCACTTGATACCATTGAACTGTTTACATTCTTGTATACAGCTTGAAATTGAAGCGTTCCCAGTGACCTATTCATTACCAACAACCCAATTAGTGATCTCTTCACGTGCATGTGAAAAACCAATTCGTGGCTCTTTTGACAAATATCTATCCCAGTATCTATCCGAACTACCGAATTTTTCATGAAATATCTACTACTAGAGATGGGTGCGTGGGATCAAGAAAATGTTGAAAAGTCTTTTGGGGCCCACTCGTTAGGACTTTGGGAGTTTAATGGATCCAACTAACCTACATAACGTGATTGTTGATGATTTTGTTCGGTTTCATTGCTTCCGCTTGCTGTTAAAACACCGGCCTAATAAATTGACCATTGCGGAGGCACCCTCTGGAGAATTTTTGATTCTGATGGCACAGAAGTGCGGCAGACCTCTTTATGAGCCCCCGACATACAAGACATTGCGAGATTTATAGTGCTAGGAGGCAAAATGTTATGCTCGGGACGCAACTACAAGACGCTACCACCGCCAAACCGAAGGGCTTACACAGTTTTAACCCATTACGATCTCTTATTCATCATTAAGACTACAACATATGAAAAAAAAATCGAAAATCGTACGAGAGTCATGATTACCTATAAAATGGTGCAGGGTCCTGTACTGACAAAATCAGGTATGAAAATCATTCACATTAAGATTTGCCGTAAAGTGTTGTCTGGGAAACAATATGAACGAAGCAATGTCTCAACTTTATTGGAAAATATGGAAACCTGTGATCAACATCTTCTCCCACCCTCCAACTTTCGTTGAACAATGTCCTTCTATTCGCAACCCTCCTTTTTAGTCCGATATATTCAATTCAGGAATAACTAGCGGGTACGTTAGGTCTTGGAAATCGTGCCAAACCCTTCCCTCCTGAGTTTTTAGTATCTTTAAACGATTACATCAAAGAAAGAGATGAAACAACAAGAAAATGAAATGTTTTATCCATCATTAAAAAATATTTGTTAATCATTGGCCTCTAAAGTTGTAGGTACTTACTGATATATTGTAATTGTCTAAATGTTCCGTAGTGTGGCCATATGGTAACAATATAAACTGCGAGTAAGAATGGAAAGTGATGAAAAGTAATAACTCATCAGCTACAGTTATCATGAATTCCGATAGGGTTTTACATTCAATTTCAGAAAATGCTTTGGGACCGGCGTAACCATCGTTACATGCATCATCACTTGATCCTCCTTGATTCCATTTATAATCCCAGTTACGATTAGGATCGGCTCCGTAACAACCAACACCATATGGAGTTCTAGTTTTCCGCCACAAGCGATCCTGAAATAAAACTCAATTTATCCAATTATAACGTGAAAATTGTTAGATATAATAAATATACGTTCATTTTTCGAGCACGAATAGTACTGAAAATGTTTCTGAAGCTTCATGGAATAAAAAACGTTCACGGATTGAAGAATCGAAGCCTATATTATGAATTTCTCCCACGGAAATAGTCTCAACCATTGTGAGCCCTACAATCACGCACGAAACTTATTTTATAGAGCTCGAAAATATACTCACTGTGGTGAAAGTGTACTCATATCCATCAGGATTGATAACTGGGAAAAAATACCAATCGTGAGATTCGGCTACTGCTCTCACACTAGGATCGTCGCTAAACAGTACTGCGTTCAATATGTAAGTACTTGTAGCTCCAGCTATCCTGCAAATAGTTATACACTGTTTCAAAACACATACCAAAATTATTTGTTTGAATATTTGTTAACTTTATCAATAACATGGAATAGATCAGTAAAAATAAGCTGGTAATTCTCCTTATTCCACTCATAGACCCAGGGTGACCAATGGGAATCAGTATACGATAATGCCTCAGATGCATATTGTTGAGTCTGTTGCTGGTTCATGGGACCTTCCAAGTAAACCCTTGGTCTTAATACGCTTTCCATGAATAAACGCTTTTTGAGAAACCGCTTGACTTACTGAAATGCTAGCCTCAAAACGAAAGATTGTAACTCCAGGGGAAATAAAGACGATGGGAGGGTGGAAACGATGACTTTCTCGGTCGTGCTTCTTTCAGTGCTTTAAAGATACAAAAAACATTTTGACCTGTTCAGAAACAGTGGTAATGTATCGGTGGATACTGCTTCCCAGAGCATGGAGTATAGAATACTCTGCATTTTTTCTCATTTTAAAAGTCGTATCGTATTCCCATATTTTTAATATTTTCGATAGGCATGCTTTTTTAGTTCGCTAGCTGTTTCCGAATATTAGAAGTGTGAACATAATAGACAATACTTTATAAAATTCAGTGACATGAAAATTACATTTATATTTGAAACACATTCCAAAAAACTATGGTTATCAGATCAAAAAACGTCTTTGTACCAAAATATCGTTGAACAATAATAAGTACACACCATATTAAGCCAAAGTAAGCTAACAATAATTAAACTAACCATTCTCTAGCATGTATTTGAGAATCAATCCATGCAGCTCTTTTTTCATTTCCGGGTCCAAAAGATATTTTAACACCCAAAATAGTTCGGTTTTCGTATGATCTTCCTGCTTCAATTAATGTAACTTTATCTGGATTTTCTCTTGACAGTTTTATGAGCCAGTTGTTGATCTGTAATCAATATTATTGCTAATACACTATAACGATGGAATAAAACAATTCAATTTGTTTAAACCTTCATTATACACATAGTTTCAAAAGTTTTGCTTCAACCTAAATCTGCGAAAAAAAAAGTGCTCATTATAAATGGATCAGAGATTAATTAAATAATTAGTTTCAATAGAAAAAACGTGAATATTTGTCCAAAAATTTTATTATCCAATAATAAACTTGCTTTAAACATAAAAAGTATTCTTAGAAATTAAATACAAATTGATTCTTTTTAAAAAAAAAAAACTGGAAACCTGCATGACAACTTTTAATAAAGAGTATTTCCACCTCTAGAATTTGTGCAAGCTTGAAGTCGCCTGCCCATGCTGTTTACCAAATTATTGATATTCTGTTGAGGAATATCTCGCCATTCTTCTTGGGCCGCATGAACAAGCTCTTGTACACTCCTGGGTGGATTTCTGCGTGCTGCCAATGCCCTGGCAAGCATGTTCTATGGGATTCATGTCAGGAGATAGGGCAGGCCAGTTCAAACGGTTGATCCCTTTAGTTTCAAGATACTCATTTACAGCTCTGGTCCGATGAGGTCGGGCGTTATCGTCCATAAAAACGAAGGAATTGCCAACAGCTGCGCGCCATAGTCTCACGTGAGGATGTAGAATCTCTCTGAGATACCTATCACCAGTAATCGTTCCCTCCACATGAATTAATTCTGTGCGATCATTTAACATGATACCAGCCCAAAACATAGCACTTCCTCCTCTGAAGGGCGGCACGGGGCGAGCATGGGCGAGCTGAGCAGCTTTCGTTGGATCCCGCCACACACGTATTCGATGGCTATCTTGTACCAAACAAATCCTTGTCTCGTCGGAAAAAAACACAGAATTCCAAAATTCTTCATGCAAGGCCGCGTGTTCTTGAGCCCACTGTAGTCGGCAAACTCTGTGCTCAGGTTGTAGTCTGGGCACTCTTATTGGTCGGCGACACCTTAAACCTGTCGCAAGTATTTGTCTTCGTGATGTCGAGATCGATACTTGAACTCCCAACGCATATCTCATATCTCTTTGGAGTGCTGGTATTGCCATGGTCGGGTTTCTTCGGATAGTTAAGTGGATATAGCGGTTCTGCCGCTGATTAGTAACACGCCTTCTACCGCTTCTAGGTCTATCACGAAGAGAATTGGTCTGGAGATACCGGTTCCATACACGAGACACATCACTTTGCCAAACGCCAACTCTGTTTGCCACGAACCTTTGAGAATGACCTTCTTCAACCATAGCCACTATTCTTGCACGGTCAATCTCACTTATGACTTGACGATTCATGTTTGCACTTAAAATCGTAAATGTCAAATGCCTTGAATGTTAAAATGATCGCACTAAAAATGTTATCTTACAAAAAAAACTGTATACATCTGTATATTGCAAAAAATATGGAATATAGTGAAATGGTGAACATTGATAAACAGGCCAACAAAAAATTGTTAGCGCAAAAAAATTCCTTCGCATCCGAAGAAGGTGATGCAAAACTTTTGAATCTATACAGTGTATTATTTGGGATAAGCTCAATACATATTCGTGACGCGTTTCGCTAACACAGTAGCTAACAGACAATCTCCTGGGGACCTATTCTCAGCTGCTGAATGTTGAGATACGCATACGTAATGTTTATAAATGCGAAGGTTCCTATTTTTGAACATTCGCAATTGGTTCGCATGCGTATGTATCATTCGAAATTGCAGCGAGCGGGATATTTTAAGTGAATCACATATACGAATGCGTATTTGCCATACATAACCTCGCTTTTGTATATGTTTTAAAGTGTATGGTGTATTCATTGACATATATGTCAATGAGTGTATTACAATAGACCTATCCAAGATGCTGTCAAATGATTTTCAAAATGGGCGCTGGTAGACACACAAATCTTTTGTTATGATATTATTGTATGTGAAATCTGTTTAGTTCGGTCAATTTACTCGTCTTCTGTGGTCTTCTTTAATCTAAAGGTCCAGTTCTTTATTGTATTGTGATTAATTATAAATAATTCAGTGTGAAACTAGAAAATATGCCAATTACTTGAAAATATTTGTATGCTGACAAACTCTTATAAGCATTGGTGTAAAAGATGTGTGTCAGGACCAAATACGACACTATGTGGAAATAAGTCACTGGTGGAAAGTCGACTTCTTGAGTTTCTTCAATAGGAGCAGGGTTATTCATGAGTGTGTAAGGATCAATACCCTGAATAACTCTCATCTTTTCCTTGTATCTCATGGCAATTTCTTTACAGTCACTCTCTAACGTCAATAGATAATCACTTTTATTGGAACAAGCCATTATTTAAACTTTAAACATGTATAATAGGAAAAAAAAAACTATTAACACAACTATGCACCTATGCAAAACGCAGATAAATGATCTTTTGTGTGTTTACCAACGGCCATTTTGTATGTCAGATGGTCACGTGTTCTGGATAGCCTTATTCATTCGTGATTTTGAGTTCGAGTTAGTTTTGTAAGACTTTTCGTCATTAAATAAATCGCTGCACAGTTTGTTCACTTGCTTTTAATCCAAGCATCAGAAAATGCTGAAGAGAGAGCACCCCGAATTTATGAAAGAGGGCGAAATCTCAAAATACCTATAGCAGTTTGCAAGAAGCCTTTATATTTACCTTTATTAACATCCATTATTATTGTATGCTAGAATTAACAAAAATCAGATCTGAGTTCAAATAATTTCCCTTGGAACCCCAAAACACTTCTAGCAGTAAACATAAAACGAGCGTTCTAACGAGAACGCTTTTGGGTCTTTGCGCCGAATCCGGATTGTCAAAGACTGTCTGTGATGCTTATGAGAACAAGCCCAATATTGTACGTCAGGAGATTTGATAAACATCAGCTGAGCCACAGCATGTGCTAATGCTGTATTGCCATGTGTGTTTAGCTAACCGTTCGTAAACACTTGCGAACCACGTTTGCGAATAGGAAAGAATACAATATTCATTGCGAATACGCATGTAACCATTCGTAAATTTTTATATGCGAATGCAAATTTGCATCTGCTGAGAATAGGTCCCCTGGATTTACAAAATTATGTTGCACAAGTTTTTGTTGAGCTACTATCCCTGAATGTCCGATTCTTTTGCGCGATAAGATCTGATCGTTTGCTCTCTGTGTCTGTGCAAAATAATTATGGTCTTCAAATGACACCATGGTCCAGGGGACCTATTCTCAGCATATGCAAATTTGCATTCGCATATAACAATTTACGAATGGCTACATGCGCATTCGTAATGAATATTGTATTCTTTCCTATTCGCATACGTGGTTCGCAAGTGTTTACGAGCGGTTAGCTAAACACACTCGCGTAAACATGGCAATACAGCATTAGCACATGTTGTGGCTCAGCTGATGTTTATCAAATCCCCTGACGTACAATATTTAAAATTTTCGGATTTTACCCAATTCTACCCTCGTATTATCGTTTACTGCTAGAAGTGTTCTGGGGTTCTAAGAGAAATTATTTGAACTCTGATCTGATTTTTGTTAATTCTAGGATACAAGAATAATGGATATCAATAAAGGTAGATATAAATGCATCTTGCAAAATGCTATAGGTATTTTGAGATTTCGCCATCTTTCATAAATTCGGGGTGCTCTCTCTTCAGCATCTTCTGATGCTTGGATTAAAAGCAAGTGAACAAACTGTGCAGCCATTTATTCAATGACAAAAAGTCTTACAAAACCAACTCGAACTCAAAATCACGAATAAATTGTAATACACCCATTGACATATATGTCAATGAATACACCCATAATACACCATACACTTTAAAACATATACAAAAGCGAGGTTATGTATGGCAAATACGCATTCGTATATGTGATTCACTTAAAATATCCCGCTCGCTGCAATTTCGAATGATACATATGCGTACCAATTGCGAATGTTCAAAAATAAGAACCTTCGCATTTATAAACATTAAGTATGCGTATCTCAACATTCAGTAGCTGAGAATAGGTCCCCAGGACGGCTTCAATTTCTTCGGGAAATAGAAAATAGCTGAAGAATCAAGTAGACATCAGTATCAGCTGTATTGACGAACAGCTAATGAACAAATATGACAAGATACAATGATACATTCATGACAGGCACTTGTGAATGGACTCACGACTAGTTGAAGAAGTGAAAAAAGTGCTCGAAAACAAGATGAATTTGTTGAAGGTGCTTCTTCACATTTGATATATTTTAAATTAATTCGACGGTATTTATATTACTTACCTCAGTCAATGTATTATATTTATCCCATGTCAAATCACCGTCTTCATTTTTTTGTTTGCTTAAATTTATTCTTGCCTCTTCATCTATTTTATCTTGCAGATTATTTATAATTTTGGAGTAATCAAAATTATTGTGAGTTAATATTTCTTCAAAATAGTGTTGCTCCAGAGGCGACACCGATATATCAACTGGTTTTCCTACAATTGTCGGTTCGGTCCAAAAATCGTGAGCTCCTGCTTTTTGTAAATCATTTAAAATAATCAAATGATTATAATCGATTGGATTGACTCTATAGACAGCGAAGTTATCATATCTCACGACGGCTGCTGATATTCCAATAATAAACGCCAAACAAAGTAGTATAATATTCATGGTGATATTCAACTGAAAATAATGAAAAGTTGATAAAGCAAATGGTGATTTTGTGTTGAAGATAAAGCATAATAAACAAAAACTCGTCTGGTTATATGATACAACAAAGATAAAATAACACTTGAATGGAAAATATCATGAAAGCTTCGCCATACAGGCAATCCCATCCATTTACAATTAAAAGGGGTTATATCACTTGCAGGCCAGCTTCAACATGATTGTTCCATCTTCAGCCAACCTATAAAATAACCCAGCGATGGCTCCACCTCTATTAGTTGGGTATAAAAGGAACATGGTCGACATGTTGTGATTTCAAACGCACTTTCCATTGAAGTATTATTTATTACCAGCTGGCACATTTGAATTTTTTTCCGTAGTTCATGAATACAAGACGTGTACTGGTAGTGGAAATGGTATTGTCAATTTTCGAACGTTTTCATCCAGCTTCTAATAACATTTAATTTAGGTGCTATCGTTGAAGATAATTTTCAGGTCTTCGAAATAAAAAGGTAGTACGTGTCGCAGCACACGGTAGGAACTTTGGTTCCTTTCAAGCGAAAATTATGTAATACATCTGACGTTATATATAAACAATTCGCATATGCCTCGGTGGTCGAGTAGTAAGCAAACCAGACTCCCACGTGGTAGACCCGGGTTTGATTCCCCGTGAAGAAGTTTTTTTTATTGTTTATTTTAATTTTAAATAATTATTTTGCTTGATATTAATAACGACAACAGGTAGACGTTTGAAATATTTAGTAGAATAATAATTATTATAGATAATGGTACGGTACCCTTCATGAGGGAGTCCGACTGGCAACATCTACTTATAACAGCATCGTATATTTAAAAAGGGAAACCGTAGCATTATACAAATTAAACATTCAAGAACTGTACGTTCCACAAAAAAGATAGTGGAAACATAAAATTGAATTGTTGAATTTTTAATTTGAAGTTATATTACAGTTTATAGAAATTTTTATTTTCTAGATTTTTTTTAGTGGTAATATGCTGTACGAGTCGTGTGGATTGTCCATATCGCACTTAAACGGTTGAGCACTCCGCCTACGGCGTCGTGCTCAAACTTCGTCCTCGTGCGATATGGCCATCATATCCACACTAGTTGCACAAACTACTATTTCTATTAAAATATGCCATTTTATATTTGAAAACAACCTGCCAAATGTCAAATCAATGTATCTACATGCAAACGTTGTAATTACCCTTAACGTTCGAGATGCTTATACCATTTTTTGCGCGATCGTATTGAAATAAATTCCGAATAAAATAATTCAAATTTCTTCGAAACGAACGAAATGTCAAAAGTGACATATATACTTCTCGATCAGTTTAAAATATATTTTGCATTTTGGTGAAATTGTTTTTATGCTATTTATTACTTTTCGACGTCTGAATGGTAAGTAAATCACTGATGCTGTAAATAAACAAAAAAGATCAATCGCGCAAAAAAAATTATGGAAATAATAGTAAAAATTCATCCGAACAAATTCAAGTGGATCACCAGCACTGCGAATACCAGTTTTGCATAGAATTTTAATGTACTATCGGTGGTTCAGTGGTAGAATGCTCGCCTTCCACGCGGACGGCCCGGGTTCGATTCCCGGCCGAAGCATATGAATCGCTGCTTCGTAAACGAGAGAGAGACTCGGGAGAGAGCACACGCACGAAAGCAAGGCACATAACGAAACAACGTAACATAACGTAACGTAACGGTCAGATCTTTTGCATTGCGACGCCTGGTCGCTCAAACATAACCTGACGTAAAGAACTAAAGTTCCAATAACACACATAAGGGCCCATCCGTATTAAAATTTTTCTGAACAAGATAGACAAGGAATTCTCAACCAGGCTATTGAAATTGAGTGGGAGACATTTGAAGACGTTCACTGACTTGGTGATTGTACACTGCACCCTGAGAAAACATCTGCACATGATGGGCAAAGTTAGTGAACCTTTGTGCAGAAAATGTGAACTCTACGATGAAACACCTACTCACATACTCTGCATCTGTGAGAACTTACATAGACTCAGACGGAAGCACTTTGAAGTGGAAATAGTACAACCATCACAACTACTGAAGATTCCTCCAGATAAACTGGTGGCCCATATAGAAGACACGAAGCTAGTAGCGAAGTATGTAGATAACATGGGAACTGTTGCAAAAACTCAGTTCAAGTGCCTGTGCTGTTGCGCATAGCAGAATCGAATAGACGACTCAACTACCATGAATGAAACATTCTTTACCCTACTCCCAATCTTCATTCCGATATAAATTTGTCCCTTAGGTTGAATCACAAGCCAATTGTGATATTTCAATTTCAATTCAACTATTAAAAAATGTTTTTTGTACATGTTAAAAAAAATGCCAGCCCCTGTATCAATTTCTATCCTTGCGGGAATATCATTAATCAGATCATTTACATACAATGGACTTTCATAAATTTACATCACTTACTGTTTTGGTAGGTTCTACATAATTGTTTCTAGTTATTGTACAAGCAGCAACAATGTTACCTTTTTTATCACAGTTTTCACAGTAAAATTCACGATCCTTACAATTCCTAAGCGAGTAACACAATTTTGTATTCCCACCTTCAACATCTTTATTAGTTACTTCTTCATTTCTCCAATTATTCTCTTGTTCTGTGTTCCTATTTCCTACCTGTACTTCATCTACTTCTCTCACTTCTGCTTTAGTGTTGTCTCCTTGTCTAACGCCATTGTGTTCGCCAATGGTTCTTCTTCACACATTCTGTCCAAGATGCGCCCTGGTTTCTTCCCGGTTACAAACTTGTCCTTGACTCTTTCTGTTAACTTATTGTCGACAAAACCACAGTTAGCAGCTACATCTCTCTCTTTAGCGTACTAGGTATTTGCTTAAAGCTGTCAGCAATCCAACTACTAGGTCTAAACTGTTAAAAAACTGTAAAGAATCCCTTAACATGATGGTAAGAGACAACAAAGTGTCTCTAATATGGGTCCCAGCACACTAGAAGATTGAATGGCGGACCAGTTATCTAGAGAAGGTTCCAAGGGAGCCTTCACAGGTCCAGAACCGTTATGTGGAATCACAAAGGATTGCATAAAATGGAAACTAGGGAGGTGGCTAGTTAAGGAACACCAACTTAAATGAAGGTTGACACAAGGACACCTCTACAAAGAGTTTACTGAGCAAGGAAGACAAGTAACTCTCGTCCAGGCTGTTGAAACTGGGTGAGAGAAATTTGAAGACAGTTACCGACCTGGTGACTGGACACTGTAGCCGGAGAAAGCATCTGCACAATATGGGCGAAGTTAGTGAACCTATGTGCAGAAAATGTGAACTCTACGATGAAACATTTAAAAACTGGACAGCGATGATACACCTCCTGTACTTAGTACAGTGATCCGCGTCACACATTGTGTTGATATATCTACATTGTTATCCATCTCCAAAAATATACCTACTTCATTTTTTTTTCTGCTCTGAATATTGTCACGTGCATCTTAAGAATCTTTATTGTTATGTTATATGGTCAGACCATTGTTTCATCCAAAACTATGGTTGGATCCATTGAAGTTTTACCGAGCTGGTTAATGCTATTAAAATGTCTCCTACATTGGGAAATCATGAGGAGTCCATGATAAACAGAACAGCTAGATCGAAATATATACTTACATATGAATAGGAACTTGGCACCCCATGAACTGTAGTAATGTAATTGAGGTAACTAGGCCAATATATCAAAAATTATCAGCTAATCTACTAGTACTTTTTAATCTATCTCGAAATATGTAAGTATTGATTACACATTATCGCAGTGTAATTCATATTGTCGGCTTCAAGTACCTCTTTAAGTACCTACATAATTGATTGCATTGGGAAAAAAAATCCACAAATATTGTAACAAAGTGTGTCTAGAAATATGTTCCACAAGATTCATACCTTCTGAAGACAAAATGCCACTCACGACAACCCTACGATTTTTTGTAAACACATTTTTGTATTTTCTTCTGACACTACACATTCTTAACGAAAAATTAGAATTTCCTCAGCTGAATGGATGGAAAGAGCTTTGGACAATTAAAAATGATATATTAGATCTGGCGCCCAACGGAAACATTCCATTGTAGTGTGTAGCGCTCCACTTATAATTGGATTGAATTGAGGACATTCTCGGAATTGCGTCAGTTATTCCTAAATCAGTACTTTAATGATATTGGATGAATGCTCTTCACAACAATGACATAAAAGTATTGGGAAGCATATACAGTGCTATTCAGAAGTCCCCTCCCCCCTCGTATCTATTGAACGGCTACACTTACAGTAATAAAATTTGGAGGGTGAAAATAAAGTTTTGTAAACTTCTCTACGAATGGTAACAGGTGACGTACCTAATAGTAATAAATGACGTCACAGTGCCACTCTTATTGAAATTATTTTCTCAAATTTAATTAATCAAATATCAACAATGGATTCTTATAACAAGTGTTCGAGATGTGCTTCGTCTACTTCCTGACAGTAATACATCCTATTAGTAAACTTTTGTCGGACTCGTTCGAATGTGTCAGCTGAAATTGCATTGCATTCTCCAATAATTCTTTCTTTGAAAACGCCAATGTTATCTAGTGCCGTAGTATAAACCTTGGATTTACTTGGATCTAATGGTGTCAGATCTGGTGACCGACGTGGCCATTCTATAGGACCCCGCCGGCCGATCCATCTACCTCGATATTCTTTATCCAGATAACGTCTTACTGCACCATAATAATGTGCAGGAGCACCATCTTGTTGAAATGATATTTCCAGATGGCCGAATTTATCTGGATTATCTTCCAGAATTTCAAGAATTAACGGCTCAATTGCATTTTGTCCAGATACACTTCACCGCTTAAATTTTAATTTGGGATGACAGGACCAACTATGTGGTTTCCCAAATTACCTGCCCAAACATTGACTTTTTCCGGAAATTGGGTATGTTGTTCACGAAAGGTGTGAGGATTTGTGTCATTCCAATACCTTACATTTTGTGTATTCACATTTCCATTGAGGCAAAAAGTACTTACGTCATTAAAACAAATTGTTTTTGTGTAATGTGGGTTCTGACTAATTTTATTTGTCATACATTCACAGAATTCGAGCCTTCTGTCGGGGTCGTCATCCGAAAGGTGGTGCACCATTTTTAACTTGTATGGATGAAATTAATTTTTTGCCAACACTCTCTGTACTGTACTTTTACTTACTTCACAGATAGACGCAACTTTAGTTGAAGAGGAAGTAGGGTTTACTACCATTCCAGCAACTATATCATTTTTTTTATCATCACTAAATGTTGGTCGACCAGATCGTTTGGCATCTTGAACACTACCTGTTGCTTCAAACTTGTGAAGAAGCTCTCTCAAATAAGTTATTGAGATAGGGCAATCTGGGTATCTCTCATTAAATAAACGTTCCGCTCCATGGAGATTCTTTCTAGACTCACCAATTATTAAGAAAGCTGCTACTTTGTCGGCTTGAGTACGTATCATTTTGCCTATGTAAACTCTTAAACGTCTCGTTAAACAATAATAAAATTAAATATTTAAGCTATTTAAAAAACTTTGCAAAGCAACAAATACTATTAAATTAACTAACCAGAGGTGGACTGAAAAATTTTCAATATTTAAATGTGAAATAATAATTTTGGTATTTATTCAATTTATCCGTCAAAATTAGTTTAAACCCAAACAAAATGAATATGGCTATGTAGCCAATGTCAATGCCTTCCAATCGAGATATCACTTGCAATGAGGTCCTATTTGAAATTATTGGCCAAAGTGGCACTTTGACGTCATTTATAACTATTACGTCACCTGTTACCATTCGTAAAGAACTTTACAACACTTTATCTCCACCTTCCAAATTTTAGCAACGTAAGTGTAGCCGTTCAAAAGATACGAGGGGGGGGAGGGGACTTTTGAATAGCACGGTACATATTATATCACATTCACAGTCAATAGAAGCAAACAGGAGCCCCGGAAAATATGTGAACTAAAAGCAATGTCATCGCAACCAGCCAATCAGGAGCCAGTGTCTGTATCATGTCCATGGGAGGATGATTATCGAATTTTCAGACAATATCGCTAACTGGATAATTTTTGGATCAAATAAGGATATGTATAACGGCTGGGGTCGAAAACAAAACTTTTATTTAGACTTCTGGTGATTTTGACAAATTCTGTTAATTTGGATTATAAATTCGGATAATGTTTATTATTTCATCGACAACACTGGACTCCATCCTATTTGATATTTAATGTCAGCTGTCATTTGGAATATTTGCTTTTATATTTTTGCTCCATATGAATTACAGAACAATCTGTATTAAAACTCACTTATTTTTGGAATTTGTTTTTTTGTAATAGTTGTGGCTATTGCAGATTTATTGTTTCCATCTCTATCTTGTAAAGTATTCATCATTTTCACGGTAGATAGGTTCATTTTTGTTTTTGGAGCAACAGATTTTATTGTTTGGTTCCTAATGGTTAAAACGATTTCGGATTTTCTTCAGCATTGGAATTACCTATAACTTATTGACATTCCACGTCGGATACATACCTACATTGGGCTTGATGATATATTATAATGGTCCAGACCATCAATCTCATTGGATAAACTTTGGGTAAGAATCACCTTTTTCTCCACTTTTTCTTGATCTTACTGCGATATTTTTACTAAATTATCGTCGTTCATTAGTAGGTAGGTAGTTCTCGATACATCGGTTTGATATACAGCCAACGATAATATAGACAAATACAACACTTACAATTACAAATTCTAACTTTTTCAGCGTAAAATGGAAGAATCTGTATCTCTGCATCTGTAAAGTAGTGAATGTGTGTGTAGGATCACAGTACTTAGGCCACATGTGACCCATTGTACATCCTCCCGAGGAATTGTCTTCCTAGATCATCGTCCATCCTGTCCGTCCCAGGAAGGTGGACAGGTCACTAGGATATATCTCCTTTTTATCGGCAGGTGTAGGCCAAGACTCACCGAACACACTATCTTATTGACGATAACTCCGGACACTCCCATAAGACATGCCTGACACAGTTTCATCTTCCTGTTCACACATCCTGCATAGAGGTGTGTCCACTAGCCCCATAGTATGGAGGTGTTTCCTTAGTTGACAGTGACCAGTCAGAAATCCCACTGTTAAACGTAGGTTTTCCCTGGTCATCGCCAAATATTTCTTCCACGACATATTTCTTCCCAGGGTCGCCCAGGGTTATCCTGACAAGACTGCATCCTTTGATTCCATCCCATCTCTTAAGGGATTGAGCACGGGTGTAACGTTTGGCCAGTTCCGCAATGGTCGAAGTCGTTAGGCCGTAGGTGTCACTGGACCCTACAATTTTGATTTTTAGTTCAGCCGCTTCCCTGGCTAAATGCTGAAGAATCGGCAAACTCGTTGTCTGTTCAAGGCTAATAGGGCTTGTCTGCTGTCAGTGCAAATTGTTTTTTTTTGCCAGAACTTCCTTTTTTGGTTAGTTATTTTGTGGCAATTGAGATATCAGCCAGTTCTGTTTAAACCACCCTGGTATTTTTTCCCATACCCCACTTAACTTGTTTATATCTTCATTATACCCAGACAGCACTAGTACGTACCTAAAACGTTTTCAGGATATCCGTTATTAGACATTCGATGTCTCAGGTACGACCGTTCCAGAACCTTAGCCGTCCTCAGGACATCTTTTGTTACTAAACCATACGTCCCTGGGAAGTCCTAATAAGAACATTCCAAGTACGTCCCTTAATGGACCTCCAAAGTACGTCCTCTGATTTTTTAATGGACCATCGTAGGACCTATTTAATGAACACCAAAAAATTTACTGGGAATAAATACCATAATATGTCTATATACATTTATTAAAATTTTTATACATTCATATAAGGACCAGAACAGAATAATTTTTTCTATGTCTTCCACTTATTAGTTCAATTTTTGTAGGAAAATCAGGATTGACGCTATGCACTGTTTCATCTTCCATAGGGCCATTTAAAATAATTTGTCGATGAGATACATCACTACTACTACAATCAACGGTGGTTTTCTTCAGCACAGAATGCCGACCCCGCAGGAATACTATACGGTATGCATGCTACAATTCCGCCATCCATCTCGGCACCATAGGCAAAATAAGACGTTCTGATTGGTTGCGTTGCGGTTAAGTGGGTGCTGAGATCGTGGTCGGAATGGACTACAGAGTGCTCAGATGGTAGTTGGAATTGAATGCTAGTGTTGTGCTGCTGGCCGCGTTTAATTCCATGCAGTGATTTTGTGAGCACATGAAACTACTGTCTAAGTATGGAAAAATTACCCACATCTTTTCGTAACATAATTCTTCATGACAAAAAATGTATTCGAAGTAATATAAAATGTGAACAGGACTTGCGTCAATGGGTTGAAGAATATATAGTGTTTTTTTTTAAATAGCCAAATAATATATAAAATATTACAATTTTTGCAAAAAATCAATTTATTTTCGTCAGTACTTAAGGGTTAACTTCTTTCCATTGTTTATGTACTATCACTTAATACAATTATAAATACTATTATGAACATTGCATGTGTTTATAATTTCCATAGGAAATCATGCTTTGAGCTGATTTCTATTCCGCCGACGCTCTCAGCACTCCGCTTTCAATTCCGACCACGATCTCAGCACCCAATTAACCGATACAACGCAACCAATCAGAACGTCTTATTTTGCCTATGGTGCCGAGATGGATGGCAGAATTGAAACATGCATACGGTATACGGCAGCTGTTGGCACGCATATAGTATTTCTTCATGAATGCCTTATTGATAAATGGGATAAAATGATCTTATTTTATTCACATTACGTGAAGTATGTACCACTGGGTTTAACAACACATTATATTAAATATCACAACACTTAACTATACCAAATATAATAATTTATACTCTTGTCTCTAATTATATTACACTCACAGAAACGATAAACAACCAAAGTGGCGACTGACATAGATGGTGGGGGCCGAAATAGCGAATGTGCTGTCACGCATGCGCATTTAATGAATAGAAATAAATGTTCTGAATTGAAAAAAATAAAATAAGGTAATTATGTATTTTTTGGTTTTTGGTTATTATATACCTGAAAATTGTAAATAATTGTGGTTTCTAATAACGATGTGTATTATTTTCCAATTTTTGATTCCAGTTTGTGCGTCCCCAGGACGTACAAATCAGAACATCCTTAATACGTACAAATTAGAGCGTCCCTAGTACATACAAATTGGGTATGGGACGTTGGGACAGATTTAGGACTCAATATGGACGTCCTAAGGATATCCTGTGCTGTCTGGGTATTATTTCCAATAATCCATTATTTTCTCACTAAGGTTAAATATACAATTATATTATAATATGAAGCTGTAACATTTGTGAACAAAAATCAGATTTCTTAGACCTGTTCATGGTATAGTTTCTTATACTATGCTGGCAACACTGCACTAAGAATTCTGATTCGTGATATATTCCCAAGACTTGATCGGATAATTAGAAAACGAGGAAATTCGAAAAAGCAGGAAAATGAGTTATTTCCTTGGAAATTCACTTCCTCGCCATTTGTGAAACTTTGTACAGAAGAATTTCTTAATTCGCACTTTGTTTATGCCAAGATCAGAGCCGTGGCGACGGTCACAGCAAATTTTATGCAACTTGTCTGGGTTCGATATCGAAAGTCCGATATTAGATTTGATAGATTTAAAAAAATATAGGTATGCAGAAACGCATATTTTCATTTGTAATAAAATTATACCAAATCGGCTAAAAATGTCAGATTATTCTATACAAACCATTGATATTGATTCAGTAGGTACTTATATGAACATCAGTTTCAATGCTTATATCAAATTACTGGAAGACATTTGCGTGTCCTAAATATGTCAAAATTATACTACGTATTGTGTAGGTTGTGTTTACTGGTTTCTGAGTCCAACATGTCGGTGAGTGATCTACTCCAACCGTTCAGACGTCGGTGAGTGAATGTCTCAGCCCTACATTCATTACACAAAAGAATAAAAAAAATCATTCTCACTCATTTTATATTGGTGAACTAATCGAAAATTCAAGTTCAAAGTATATACTTTAAAATATAATCTTAAGTTCCACAGTAAATACCTACATTTGTTTGTTGATGAATAATATCTTGAAATCACTTAGCAACTGCCCAACGATTATTAAATTATATTATTGGCAAGTCGGCAACCGTCTACTTTATACCAAAATGCAAATATATTTTGAACTGATCGAAGAGTATAAGTGTCAATTTCCACTTTTTGTTCATTTCGAATTTATTTCAATACTATCGCGCAAAAAATGGTATAAGTCTCTCGAACGTTATAGTATATTAAGTATTAAGAACGGTAAGAGTTGTTCACCGGTCGACAGCAATTTCGCTGGCTACATGAGAGAGCCGACAAGGAGTGAACCTACTGTTCTTTCGTTATGCCCTAACGTTCGAGATGCTTTTACCATTTTTTGCGCGATCGTATTGAAATAATTAAATTTTTGTTTATTCACAGCATCGGTTGTCAGGACGGTAGGTTGTGTTCACTGGTTTCTAAGTCCAACACGTCGGTAAGTGATTCACTTACCGTTCAGACGTCGGTAAGTAAATTGCTTACCGACGTCTTAGCCCTACATACATTTAAGTGGTCCTGAATAATATATTAATCCATCCATTACACAAAAGGAACAAAAAAATAAGAAGATTTATATATTTTCGATGAACAGAACCGAACAGAACAATATAAAAAGTAATACATATAAATAAATAGATTCCACCAAAATGTAAATTATATTTTAAACTGATCGAAAAGTGTGTCACCTTTGAAATTTCGTTCATACCAAAGGAATTTAAATCATTTTTACCTTCGTTTGTTGACGCATGGACGCAAGCGCAGTACCGATATCATACCCTTCGACGTCACCATTAAAAGCAGTGCTTCTACAAGGGCTTCAAATAATTTCAATCTTCAAGCATCTCATAGTTATAGTTGTTATTTGTGACATAGAATAGTTTTTTCATGCCAGCTCAGTCAAGTTTCCTATTGTTGTATTGCGAGACCCGTTTTTCTATTTGAAAATTTCATTAATGACGTTATCACGCTCACTAGATGATGTGAAGAATAAAAAAAAGTATCAAACGAAATGCCTATTTACAAATAAAAATAAACGGGTACCATCAGGATTCAACCCTGAAATCACCAGTTTACAAAATAATGAATTTATTCCATTTACTTAAACCATATTGTACATGCAATTCAGCATAATAAGGGTATTATGATAGATCCCTATTATTTCATGGAACCTTTCATGAAAACACAAGCCAACTGTTTATATCTAATAAAAATATTAACCCCCAATGTATATAACGCGCACGTGAAAAGTTCCAGCAACAGGCAGACAAAAAACGCGTGCATAAAAGCAGCCTTGCGAAAGACCGCTGTACTTTCCGAGCATTTTCAGTAGTGCTGCGGTCGTTGTGGATATGGGATTGATGTGAATTTTCCGAAACCCGCGCCGACGTTATCGCCACCGGCAGTCCTATGTTGAAGGCAGACATTCTCAAACTGTGATTAGGTATGTTCATTTCGAATAAAAAAAATGTATATCATTCAAAAAGTTTGTTTGTTTTTTTCTGAAACTTTCTCATAATTATATTCTTTTACCGGTAGCCGATGACACGTGTAGGCTTCATTATTTCAAATGAAAGCCGTTTTCACTATCGAGTTTTATTTGAAAACAAGTAGAATAGTAGCAAGAAGCAATTTTGGATCCTAGGCAATAGCCTTATGTTACTTATTTTTCACATTTAACTCAATGGTGAAGACGGATCCCACTTTAAAATAATGAAGCCTACATTGTGCCATGGTCCGGTCAATCAGATTTAAAAGAACAGTACTTTAAGTCATTGTGATGTACGAATTTTGTTTGATATTCGATGACCATAAGGCATGAGAACTGTTGCTTAAATTTTAAAAATTGGAAAGTTGATGGTTAAAAATGATTCTACCCTGGAGCGCAACTTTGTTTTTAACAATCTTATCAAATTTCACCAAAGTGTGTGTAGACCTCAAAGAATTCACACAATTTAGCTTGTTTCTAATACTTTTATTGGAAAAAATGACAAAAAAATGGTTTTTCTCCGATCGTAGGAGAAGTGACACTATTTTGACCTGTTTTCTAATGCGCGAAGCTCAACATTCCAGAATAGTGGGCAGTTGCTAAGCAATTAGAAAATAACAGTGCGGTAATATTCTTACCGCACTGCTGTAGCGTGCGGTAATGTTACAAATGGATTATTACAATGAAATGGAACAAAGTATGGTTTTAATTTTTATATTGATAAAGTTGTTATGAAAGAAATAAAAGAGATATCTGATTTTGAACTATATTCTTGAACATAAATTAAATGTTGTTAATATTTACATCTATTGTCTAATTGTTTGTTTTATCTCATTTCGATCATTTCCATTTGAAGTCGAGGCAGGGGTGTTGAATATTTTATTAGTCACTTCTATACTTTATTATTAAGTGATTCGTCAAAATATTCGATCGTAGAAAATTTTTTCCAGTTTTGTCATAACAAAATAATTTCCATGGTTACCACTTCTATATTTCAATGTGAACATAGAGAAACCCATCTAAACTCACTTGATTACATCTTGAATGAAATATTTTTTAATTCATTTCTCAAATGTAAATCAACGATCGAAGAAAAAATAGTATGTATAATTCGTGGGAAAAGCACATTTCCAATCTCCTGTGTTACCAAACTCGTCGCTACTCTCCTCGTCTGGTAATTATCACAGTCGTTTGGGAATATTATGCTTCTCCCACTAATTATACTATATACTATTCTACCACTCAATGTAGGTGATGATGATTAACGTATTTTATTTCGACGTTCCGGTAGCGTTCCAGCTACCATTGTCAAGATTTACTAGTAATGATATAATTTTTGGTCCCTATCTGACACAACGAAAAAAATTTGACAACTAGACAATAAATAATATTTTGGAGTTTAAGACTACAAAACTTTGTTGTTAAATTTTATTAAGGTCCATTCACAGTAGATCACATCTCTGGTAAAATGTGAAATAAAATATTTAATCTACAACTATCTTGTAACAGGTACGATTTGACACTATTTTCAGTGTCATAATGACGTATATTACCGCACTAGTGCGTTTTAGAATACATTATCGCACTAGTACGATAATAAGAATCTAGAAAAATACAAATACCAGAATTAAATATTTAAAATAACACTGGAAGCTGCATTTTCAATTGCCGAAAGGCAATTGTCTCATTTTATAAAATTTGGTTCATTTAACTTTGAAAATTTGATGACACAATCAATTTATTTTATTTCCACAGCTTCGTTTGTCTTTGTTCACAAAATGATACATGATACACAGTACTTTATGTATGTCAATATTATTAAAAAAACGTTGGATTTATTTTTTTCAATTTTGAGATATAGGTACTATTGATAATAGTAATAATCAGTTGTAGATAAAACTTTGTACGTAATACGTGTGATAGGAATTATTAACGCACTTATGTGATTACACGACTCGGCCTACAGCCTCGTCGTGCAGATTTCACATGCGTGCGTTAATAATGTCCATATCCCACTAATAACGCAAATAACTATTATTTTATGACATTCTAACGATATGATGGTCTACTAGAAATGGAATCAAGTGAAGTACACGTTCCAGTAACGGTTTTTATTGGGATAGCGCTTTTTTCCGCCTATTTTGAAAATGTTAAATAAAGTAATAACAAACGCGTTTTATAAACAACATTTCCATAATAAGCAGAAAAAAATTGCTATTCCAAAAAAAACGTTCCTGGAACGTGCACTTCACTGGATTCCATTTCTAGTAGACTATCATATAATTAGAATGTCATAATAGTTATTTATGTACCAAGGGTATAAATAGATGTTTATTCCCTGAGGGCGACGTCTTACGACGCCGAGGGCTTCTGGCCCGAGGGTAAGTGGCGGTAAGTCGCCCGAGGGTATACACATCTGTTTATGCCTGCGGTGCATACAAACTTTTCTGTCATACTAGTTCGTTATTGCAATCCAATCTCAATACAAATCAGTATTCTGAAAAATCCGGTTTGAATTAATAGGTGAATGTTGAAAAACGTAAATGTCATAATATCACAAAAAATTTTATATGTGTCAAAGTTAGGAGTCAAAATGAACGAAGATTTTGGAATTCCTGACGAAATTATTGAAAAAGCAAAGGAAGCAACTGTAAGTCTGTTGCCAAAAATTCTAAAGAAGCTTACGACATGGTTATTGAATAAGTTGAACAAAAAATTATTTCTCTTCATGCCCACGCGGGCCATAAAGTGAACTTTATGCCCGCTCGGGCATAAATTACGACATTAGATAGTTGGTAACTAAGCGATAAAAACACAATAATGAACTAGTATGACATAATAGTTATTCATGTACCAAGGGTATAAATAGATGTTTATGCCCTGAGGGCGACGTCTTACGAAGCCAAGGGCCTCTTGCCCGAGGGTTTGTAAGTCGACCGAGGGTATACACATCTGTTTATGCCTGCGGTACATACAAACTTTTATGTCATACTAGTTCGTTATTGAAATCCAATCTCAATACAAATCAGTGTTTTAAAAAATCCGGTTTGAATTAATAGGTGAATGTTGCCAAACCTAAATGTCATAATATAACAATAAATTTTATATGTGTCAAAGTTAGAAGTCAAAATTAAAAGATTTTGAAAAAGCAAAGAAAGCAACTGTAAATCTGTTGCCAAAAAAGTCTAAAGAAGCTTACGACATGGTTATTAAATAAGTAGGACAAAAAATGATTTCCCTTCATGCCCGCGCGGGCCATAAAGTGACACTAGATAGTTGGTAACTAAGCAATAAAAACACAATAATGAACTAGTATGACATAAAATATTTTATTTCACATTTTACCAGAGATGTGATCTACTATAAATGGACCTTCATAAAATTTGACAACAAAGTTTTGTAGTCTTGAACTTCAAAATATTATTGATTGTCTAGTTGTCAAATTTTTTTCGTTGTGTTAGATAGGGACCAAAAATTATTTTACTACCAGCACAGATCATAAAGAGAACAGAATACGAAAGCTTGACAGAGAACAGTAAAAAGAGAGAGAGATGGGTGGACATACCCATTTAAATGCCCATCGTCTTATGTCGACTCCGTTCGGGCTGCTTCACGAAATTTCTTAACAGGGTTGTCAATTTGCATGATATTTCTTCCAATTTACGATCATAGGTCAAATATTCTATAAGCATTTCTTTTAATTGTGATAGTTATACAGATACAAATATTAGATAATTACTTGTTTTGAATCAATTTTATTAACATTGCAAGAATTATACAATTGAAAATATTATGATGTATAAAAATAATACCATGAATATATACTTTTTCCATGAACCATATCCTTGGCAACCATGCACAATAACGGTGACGGCTAACCTAACCTAATCAAAACGTCAAAACATGCTCAAAGTCACTTGTAATCTGTGCACAAAATTCATAATGCCATACAATAGTTGTTTGCTTCATTGTTTGAAGGTGTTCAATCGGCGATATAAATTGTGTTATTTGACTATTCGATTGTGCGTTGTGGTAATATTAACTTTAAAAATATAGTGGTATAGACTATTATTCTTATAAAATGAATAAACATCACGACGGAGTGTATTGTTCATACAGAGACTGTCCAAATAAATTTTATTCGGAAAGAAAAATAAAGTTCTTTCGATTTCCAAGGGATAAGAGTATATAACTCAATATCCCGGCCTATGATATAAGAAATTTTGAAGTTTTTGATATTAACTTTGGTGCTACAAATTATTATCAAAATTCTCCCTTGCATAGGTGTATATTGTATTCCCTTTGATAATAAATAAATTAAGAGTTATTTGTATGTGATTGTGATTATTTGTGTTATCTAAAAATGTATTTATCAATTAATCTCCCAAGACTAGAGTAATCACTATTTATAACAAATCATAGGAATGTACATATAGGTAATCAATAAATACATACATATATATTCGATTATGATTATTGTTTTAATTCATGGCGCAGCTTTGAAGATTTAGTGGAAACTTCCAAAAAAACTACATCCGACACTAAAAATTGTTATTGTCCCCGAGTCAACAGTGCAATTTGGTTAGGCAACATCGCGTTCACACCGAGTTAAAGGTGCAAGATCATTGACGACGGAGCTGAAAATCGTTTGATGTTTTACCGGGATTCGTATCTGTTCTCTTCATAATCTGTGCTGCTACTACTGTAGTTAATCTTGACAACGGTAGCCGGAACGCTACCAAAACGTCGAAATAAAAAATAAAAAACATTATTGTGGTTTGATTCCCGAAAAAAATAAGAGAAAAAAGAATTATTCAGGTGTTTTTTTAACAAAAAAAGGATATCCATATTGAATACCCGGACTTAAGTCAAGCTTGTTAACAGTTAAATTCTGATTAACTATCCTAAATTCACCCTTTGTGTACCAACGGGACTCCAAAAGTTCCACCTGATTTTAAAGTTATTTAAAACATTATTCGAAAGTGTATCATTATTGCGCTCCATCGGGACTCCCGAGTACACTGATCTGCTGCCGTAACAAATTATTTTATGGATCCACGCGAATCAGCTGGCTTGTCATTACCATTTCAGTCACGTTGCATGGTGTATAAAGAGGTTAAGTTATAAGTGAATTTGAAATTTTCTTTTTCTACAATCATATTGAAAAGTAGGCTTTTTCGCTTGCCATTTACAACAAAAAATTGACGTTTCTTGAGAGTTACTTTACGCTCGCCGAGCGTAAAAAATTGCAAAACATTCGTTGCCCATAACAACCGATACTACAATAGCTATTTGTATTTTTAGGGAGGAAAGTGCCACATTTTCTCCTGCAGGATGTAGTAAACATCCAAGTGAGGAGAAGGCACTTTACTCCCATGTGATACATATGACTTTTCCTCCCACCCACCTTTTTTTGAAAATTTATTTACGACACAACTAGGTAACGAATATAATTGAGAACACAAGAATTATTTATTAAACAAATTCATCAATATATGTTATACAATTAAGTACCTACATAGTATCGTTCAACTATATGTTAGAATTATTTATGTTAATATTAAATGTACAGTTTTGAGCAGCACTTATATGAACACCATTGGAAGAAGATAGGGTTTGAACAGGAGCTTTAGTATTTGAAATATTTTCGCTTAGCACATTGTAATGGTGGTAACTTCTAGAAGTGCTTGGCTGATTTTGATTAAGTTCAGGCTCTACATTATTTTCCATAATTTGATCAGAAATTTTTTTTTGTGTAAGATTGTTCTACATAACCTTTTGCGATATTGGTTGATTTCCAACCGCCATGCTGTTTTAGAGCTAAAATATCCCCACCAGCGTTTACTAACAGAGTTGCTGAAGTTCTTCTGAAACTGTGCCCTGTGTAATGTTTGGCATTTGGAAGATTGAGATATTTTGCAATTTTTTGTGGTATTTTGGATATACTATTTTTGCCAACCACTTGATTTATACATTTTCCTGCTTTAAGGCATACCAACAATAGTTTATGCTCAGTTTTAGGACGTAAACTGATATACTTTTTAACGATTTGAACAAAATTTGGGCCGCTACCTGTTGTAGTATTGATAACGAAAGTTTGTTGTTTATACGTTTTTGAAGTGTGGATATTTATGACTAAAAGATTGTCTTTCTCTTGAATATCATCCACAGTCATTTTAATAAGCTCATCACATCGACATGCTCCAGAAATTCCAATAACAAGGACTACCTATGAATATTTTAGGTATATCAAAAATTAAATTATTTGCATGGGATTTCATTTCTTACCTTCATTAATGAAAAAACATCATAGGGGGCTTCCATTAAGAATGTATTTATTTATTCTCTTGTAAAAGTTTTAGCTTTATTTTGGGGTTCTGGTAGACTTCGCGACCCTCGGAATTTTATGTTAATTTTAGATTTGTTTGAAAGCTTACCTCAAATAAGGGAAATTAAAACAAAAATTTCGCTGGATCATCCAGTAATTACTTCAAAAATCACGATTTTAGTTCAAAAAATTGTACTTTTTCAACACCAATTCATGCTATTTCACGATAAATATTTTCACTTTAAACGGTAAAGGTTATTATCTTGAACTAAATGTCAGTCTGTTTCACAAAAAAAACCGGAAGAAAATACTTAAATTTTGCCAATTTTTAGAAATATTCGTAAGCATTAATATTTTCGTTTG
This sequence comes from Galerucella tenella, assembly GCA_910591685.1. Lineage (NCBI taxonomy): Eukaryota > Metazoa > Arthropoda > Insecta > Coleoptera > Chrysomelidae > Galerucella > Galerucella tenella. Next base: position 469 of record CAJUYH010003781.1, on the reverse strand, counting down.
ACACTTAAGCTTATAAAATTACACACTAAAATCTTATGTCAGAGCTTATGTCTAGATATCATAGGTTCACAAATTAGGATCAGGTGATACTTCCTAACGGCGTTGTCAAATGGTCTTAATTTTCTTTCAGCTGAATACATTGTAATAGATTACATGAATATATCACAATATAAAATTATTTGCATTTATAACCATGAAAATTTATATAATAGTTAGGTTAACAATTTTTTTCTTATTCTCTTGCTTCGTATTTAATGATATTTTAGCTACACTTTGATCTGTGTCAGTTGGTGGGGAAGCGGTATGTGTTGAATTATGATAATTTTTTTTTTGCTCTAGTAGAAATCCCATGAAGTCAGTCAATTTGAGGTGAAGAGATGTATTCCCTTCCCCTTCTCGAAAAAGTGTGTAATTTGTATTTCACTTCACATGGATGCGCGCCGGGTCGACGTTTCGCAATTTGCGCGCG
>CAJUYH010003780.1:0-30460 GCA_910591685.1 Galerucella tenella | reverse complement strand
ATATATATATATATATATATATATATATATATATATATATTCACGAGAGCGTTGGCAATCTAAAATTTGCGAAGGAAAAGTATAATATGCAGTGTAACAAAGTCGCGTAGGAATTCGCATTGGCGCAAAATAGATATATATATAAATATCTATAGAAGAGACTCTGTTATGCCGTGAACTTGTCGGTCTCATTGTTTGTGGGCAGCGATGCAGAAAGCTCGGCTTCCGGTTTCTGACGTGCGCGCTCCCATGCTCGACCCTGACAAGCCTCACGGCCACAATATACATGTAGTTATACCTATATACCCATAAAATACGTGCATCTTTTCCTATAATAAATATATATATTTTTTTCAGTTTCATCCATCAAAAAATAATTTAAAATTGATTATTTATATCACAAAAAAATTGTTTGCTAAATGGCAACATGCAACAGCATAATGGGGATGAAGTAAATTTACACTTTTGTTTGTTATTTAGTAAAAAAAAAAAAAAAAAAAAACAATTTGTCTTTCAAGTAGAAAAGAAAAAAAAAAATTTGCGATTTCTCCGCTTGAAGGGAGATAGAAATATACTTGTTTGTATCGTCGTGTACTTGCGCGGACAATTGAAAATCAAAGAGCGAAGCGATACGTGAGAAAGAACGAGTGATAGAGACTACATATATATACATACATAAATGACAAGCAAGAGATAGGGCGGAAGTCCACGATGAACATATATATATATATATATATATACGGGCCCCTCTGGGCGATACGCACGAACGCCGCGACAGACCGCAGTTGTGCCCCCCTGGATATTTTTCCGCATGGCGTCGCGATGCCAGATCGTCACTCTTCAGTATCAACCTACCTCTATATTCATATATATATATATATATATTATAAAATATGTACATGTATTTTGTGTATAGCAGATGGTTTGAAAATACGATTGACGGAAACAGGTTTACCGGACGCGCAATAGTATTTCGTGGGACTCATTTGCCACAACTATATTATATGGGTCTTACATTGCAATGTATATCGTGACTCTTTATGTACATAGGTGTATGAATTACATCATAGCACTGTATAATATATAGGTACATGTGAATATTGTTCGATTATAAAGTAGGTTATCATTGAAAAATCAAATGGAAATTTTCGATAGTTTATAATAATATGTCGGATACAATACTCAATGCAATATATTAATTCTACATTGTTTTATATTGATGTGTGTGATTGTCTGTTTCATGTAATCAGTATTGGAGATATCACTTTGACATATATACATGTGGGAGCTGAAATATATATTCATATCAGATGCGAAACTAAATATACTGTCCCCTATGTCTGCTAAAAGTCTATCTTTAAAACAAAAAAATAAAAATGAATTTAATTGTGCGGGCGTAAATAAGTTGCAATTTGATTTGAAATATACGGATAGAGCAAAAAGGTCAAAGACACGCAGTGAGACAGGGGAAAAGCGGTTATTTCTCAGAGTCAGATATAATCCGTGCTGTGCAGAGAGACACAAATGGCGATGAAAGGTGGAATTGACGGTGGTGCGTGGCTGGTATGGAAACCGCAAAGTCCCAAGTAGACACGAGGATAATTATTTGACAGGGAGAATACCAAGAGAATAAAAGCCCGCAGGACTCAAGAAGATATATTATATGTATATACAGATATAATGAATACAATTGCAGTCAAATAAATTCCAGTTGATTTTTCAACGTAAATATACACAGAATATAAATGCAATTGTCTCAATTATTTATAATAAATGCCGTGGCGTAATACGATTGGTCCGTATCATAAGAGAGAACGTAAAGAGAATTGTGCAACAATATTCCGACGAGTTTCCCAGAATACTGGACAATTAAAATTATTATAACTCTGTTGGAGGTTGTGTGTACGCGAAATGCGAACGTGCTTAATATATACATACTTAAACATTACTGAGCCCCTGTTGGTATTATCAAGTATAAAAGCAGATATATAGCCGCGCGTTGTTTCCATTACTGACTGACGTATAGCGTGTATAACATCCGCGTGTGCTCGCGAACACAAGAGAAGGCCATCGCGGTGTGTGTAGTTCGCTTTACCTCATCGTGATCGCGCATGTTGGCTTGACCTCGAGCGACATAGCTTGATAAAATAACTGATTGCTAATGGCGAGAAGTTGATTCGAAAGGTTTTTTTTTTTTTTTTTTTCACATAGTCAAGTTTTAGTCTACTCCACTACGATAACTGCATATGCGAGGTATACAATGGATGTATAGATAGATCGTCATCAGTCACACATAGCTGTATCTTTCAAATCGTTATTCATTATAGAGTGTATCAATAAAATATTCATTGTTGGTTAACAAAATTAGAAGATTATATACACTTGAATGTCTGAAGAAATATCTCGAGTTTCGCGTTAAAAATCATCAAGTTTTGTGTTGGTAGTATATTACATCTTGCAGTATGATAAAATATTTGCGTTGCGGTGTGCACCGTTGCAAAATCATTTATCACCATCATTATAATCCACTTTTCTTTCATTTCTTTGTTTTATACTGTCATTATATGGCGTACACGTAGATGATAAGTCAGTAATGTGATTGCAGTAGAGAAGGGGTATATTGATGAATGTATAAATGTCTGTTGGTGTTGTCTTATACTCAAGTTTCTAGATGAAAAATTTCTGCATATTATCAGTAATTTTCAGTGTCATTCGTGTACGCAATTTATCTCTCTATTGCTTCTTAAATTTTTCCAACTGTACAGTGAACTCTTGTTAATAGTTCACTGTCAGGACTGATAATGCTGAACTTATTGAAAGCCAGAACTCATTGAAAGTTCTATTCTGCTGTTGGAAACATCCTTCAAATAGTCATAGACAAATAAACGCATATGTGATACTGATAGAGTTGTTTCGACTGTTATTCTTCGTTAAAGAGAAAAATTCAGGTAAAGACAAGAGTTCATTTAATATAAAAAATGATTATGCTTATGCAGTTATGTATAGGTGTGAGAAGTATAAATTTGTATATTATCCTGTGCATTTATTAAAAATTGTCAAAGAAACAAATAATTGATATTATTTATCGTTTGTGATATAGGTAGAAAGTTGTAAAAATAATGTTACGCAGGAATCGACAAGACATTATTTGGTGAATGTGTTTCAATGACCTGGCAACAGGTGGAGCACAAATCCATCTTTATTCATGCATACTTTTATTTTATTTTTTTTTTTTTTACAGCGGAAGGAGTATTTGTAATCTAATCATTCACTTAACCGGCCAATATCACAGGTGTATATTCAATAATATATGAAAAAAATGAAGAAAAACAATTTGTAACAAATACCACAATGAAAATGTGTCGATTGTTTATCAATGGTCGATGTAAGTTTGCACTATTTTATAAACAGAAAGAAACGATGATGATGACCATAACTATATATATCCTTATGTCTTCTTCCATATTATTCCTCCTGTACTTAGATAGAATGACATGTTGATTGCAATTGGTGGCGATTGCCAAGTTTTAAATTTCATCCATAGTCTCAATCACCTGTCAAACATTATAAATATTCCAATTTCTACAAAAACACAATATATTTTCATCTACTCTATCACATCCCCATTGTATTATATTTTTTTTCTTTTATTATCTTAAAAAAAAAAAAAATGTTGATGACGTTCTCCTTAAATTACACTGTACTAATATATATATATTAATATATATATATATATACAGAAGACCTCTCACTGTATCAAAACAACTGTAAATAATGAAATAAATGATTTCTGTTGTCCGGTGTACATTATTTTTCAGAAAAGTGCCAAGGAAAGGGTACGGAGCGCGTACACGTCACGATGACTCCTGTAAGATTGCTCGCCAGCAGTGGTGTGTGGCGACGGTGCGGGCGAGTACATCTGGATTTTGGCCAAAATACAAAAATAAGCCGAAACTTAAATGAAATCACTGATGTAAATTCGGGGAGGTACACGATTATTGCGCATTCAATATACTCTTGTATATATTTACGCTTTACTGTAAAATTCTTCATATATCATCAATAATAATTAAGATATATATATATATACATATATATATATATATAAATTAAGCTGCTAAACACGCGCCAATATCATTTGAGAATACAACTTCATAAACTCCTATACATCTATTATATGTATAGGTCAAAGTGTTTTTTTTTTTCATGGTGTTTAAATATATGGATACGATCTATACAGTATTGCTGATGGAAATCTCGCAACTGAGACGCAACTGGAAGCGCAGTGGACAAGTGGTAAGGTGAGAGAAAGGGAAAAATAGAGGACAAGAAGTAAAAACGGGTGAGACGTGTGAGAGGAGTGGGGCGCAAAAGAGGGACAACGGATAGCAAGCATCAGGCTTCCGAAAGATCTCCCGTACCAACAATCAGTTGGTATACGATGCTTCGTGACGCTGACGCGCAAGCAGCATTCTCTCCAAGTAATCACTAATTTTATAAACAAATAAATACAAAAAAAAAAAAAAAAAAACCAAACGTTCTATATAATTTTATTTAATTATTTTCACGTTATGTTTATTATTAAATTGGCTCTGTATAAATACATGTAAAATTTCGTATATGTTTCATACTATTACAATTGTGATATCGAAAACATATTGACATGAGATACTGTGATCATTGGTGATTGATTACTTGTTAAATGGAACTGGATCATGAAAACAATGTAGGTATATGAGTAGAGGATGTACAGACAAATGACACCCATTGAATTATATATAAACGGTGAAAATTACAGTAGTGGGATCTATAGATTTGCGTCGTGACGATCAAGTTGGTGAGTCGTCATTTAGTGTTACTTGATCATACAACTCCTGCACAATTTGTTGGGCTGTAGCGAAGCAACATATAGGTATACAGCTGGATATAGAGTGGCAGGGAAATCGGTTATTCCGGACGTGCCCAATAGAGAGTGAAGGGAACCCATGCGTCGAATGTATCTACAGTAGTAACATTGTGTCGTTCAACTTTAAACCATACATATATATATATATATATATATATCACGAGCGTCAGAGTGTGGGAGAGAGAGAAAGTTCGAAACATGTTCATACACTTTCCACAAATCTACATGTAATGGATTATGAGGAAATAATATTGTGACTACAGTGACAATTCTCACGGAAGTGATGATCTAAGAATATCTCATTGCTGTTAATCGACACCACTGGAACGTTGAACTTTCGAAATCCACGTGTATTTCATTCAAGTGGCTGGGCAATCCTGTTGGTATTGCACGAATTTCATTGTGTATATAGAAAAGAAAAAGAGAAAAAAGAAAGAAAGATATATATTGAAATGTCAGGTGAAGGGACATCGGATGAGGAGGGATCTCAGGATGATTGCGCGAGATATGATATTGATGAAATGGAAATAATCAAGACAATTGGTAAGCTAATGTAGATATATTTGTTATATTAATAATTATATTTAGTGGAATATAATTTACACATGCTGTTGATTGATATATTTTGCGGTGAAAAAAACTTCAATCATGGATGAGTAACTCGAGAATAAGCGATCGTGTTACTGCAAGTGTTACTATATTGTTGAGTGGAAAAGAAAGAAAGGCGAGACCCCAAGACGAGAGATGTAAAGTGAGCAAGTGGGCCACTGGAGAGTGAGAGGCCAGATATACTATATTTAACTTGCTTCTATACCACTCTACTCACATATTTATATGTATACACATACCAATATAAATGTTGATATATATTTATTCAGGAATAAACTGTCATTGGTTTATCTTCATAATTTATAAATTTTTATATTCATTGAATTATATTGGCGGGATTGAATAATTATTTTATATTGTTGGAGTTCATATTATAATTATGCAATGAATAAAAAAAATTTTTATGTCATTTTATGTGCGGCTGATGATTCGAGTGAATATTACATGACAAGTGTGATAATAGTTAGTAATTGACTTGTCTTCATAAAAATTATTATTCACATTCACATCAATTGTGAACACATCCATGTGGTCATAACAATTTTGCAATTTTTTCTTCTATGCATATAAAATTATAATATTGTCCACATTTATATTTTCCTATCATCACCAGTAAGTAGTAAATTACCATATAGGTATATAATTGCAAGATTGATGTGGTGAACATTAAATATATATTATGATTGGTGAATATTACAGATAATATTACAGTTGAGTTGTTGAAGTGTATTACATACGAGACATTAATTTGGGCAGGAATATAATGTTCATTAATGCCTCAAGTTATTTAATCATCTAGATCATTTAACTAAAGTGACGCATTGCACCGATCTATTTAAATTGGGCTGTGCTCTCGTTTAATATTTACGAAATAGTTGGTTGTTGTTGGAAAATATGGCAAATTAGCCACGGTCAATTGACATAAGCAACTAGCAAACCTGTCTCAGTCTTGTGCAGACACCGGAAGTGTTTGATCATGACAGCACCTGTCTCTAGTTGTTAAATATCCCGACCCACTTTCAATGTTGTTAGCTGTCATATATATATATATATATATATATATATATAAAATCATTGGACGCGCCAATATTAAATATTTATAGAGCACTAACGGAGTACATAATGACAAGACACATCTTTTCACGGTCCCCTGATTTATATATACGATAAAAATATATACTCTATATATCATGTATTTATATTTTTTTACTTTTAATTCAGGAACTGGTACATTTGGCAGAGTGGTATTGTGCAGGCATCAAGGCATTCCACTGGCACTCAAGGTTCTCTCCATGGTCGATGTCATTCGATTGAAGCAGGTGGAGCATGTGAGAAATGAAATATCGGTATTGAAAGAGGTGAAGCATCCATTCATTGTTAACATGTAAGTTTTAGTATTATTCTTTCGACATTTGATAATTATCTTATGTCAATAAGAACATTCCAATAATAAATATGATTGGCAGGTTATGGAGTGGTAGAGATGAGGCAAGAGTATATATGCTATTAGAGTTTGTTGCTGGTGGTGAATTATTCTCTTACCTACGTGCGGCTGGACGATTTTCCGGACCCACCAGTTGCTTCTATGCCGCAGAAATTGTCTGTGCACTGGATTATCTTCATTCTAAACACATTGTATATCGTGACTTGAAGCCTGAGAATTTGCTATTAGATAGTCAAGGCCATCTTAAAATCACAGACTTTGGGTTTTCGAAAAAGTTGACAGACAGGTGGGTTGTAAAAAGTATTATGTGACTGAAACAAATTCACTGGTAGATATCATTGAATCAATCTTCAATGTGTCAATCCTTCTTCACTTTTTTCTCTTCCTCACTCTCTCTCTCTCTCTCTGTACTGTATATCTTCATGGTCCCAAGGGTGGTTTCTACCCGATTATTCTTCAATTCTTTGGTGGCTGGCAATAGAGGATTTTTGTTGTTATAAGATAGTCGACCAGATGCGTTCACATAAACATTCTATAACAGTTACGAACTTATTGCGCTTTATTTTCGGATTGACGGGAAAGACTTTGGACGATGACAGATCGGGGTACACTGAAAATGCTATATTCAAGTCCAGCGTATTATCTTATTTATAGTATTAAAAATAAAAGGCATATTTATTATATACTTACAATGGAGAATGAATTAATGGTGTGGTTGTATTTTCACTTTTATTATCAATTATTCAGAACATGGACGTTGTGTGGTACACCTGAGTATCTTGCTCCAGAAATAATTCAAAGCAAAGGCCATAATAAAGCTGTGGATTGGTGGGCACTTGGTGTTCTTATTTATGAAATGCTGGCAGGTTATCCCCCATTTTTCGACGACAATCCATTTGGAATTTATGAAAAAATTCTGGGAGGTAGAATTGAGTGGCCCAAGCATGTGGATCCTATTGCAAAGGATTTAATAAAAAAGTTGCTTATTGCGGACAGAACTAAAAGATTGGGAAATATGAGACAAGGCGCGGAAGACGTGAAGAGGCATCGATGGTTCAAGCTTGTCGATTGGCTAATGGTGAGTTAATTTTTTTATTTATTGATGTATTTTTCAATACGCACTGTTTAATCTCATTTGTTTCACTGTAATCATTTGTTGTAGGTGCCTCAAAGAGCTTTAAATCCACCGATAGGGCCCAGAGTAAAAGCACCAGGTGACGCAAGTTGCTTTGATGATTATCCAGAAACAGATTGGCGCTCACAACCACCTTTGCCACCTGAGCAATTGGCACTATTTCAGGATTTCTGACTAACAATAACAGTTACATGAGAGTTAAGCATATAAAAAATTTTTCATGTGCCAACTGTAGACATAAAACGTGCTCTTTTTATGGAGGATAATGCATATAAAAATATGTGGGCAGAATTAATCTTGTTGATGAACTGAAAGATTGATCGTATAAATTTTTTTATGATTTTGTAAATAGAATACTGTTGAGTGGCGTTTTGAGAGTTTATTTATTGTTAAACAGCATCGGGTGATGCGCCTGGATGTCGTTGTGGCATTGTAAATAAATAAATTATGCCGGTAATTGGAGCTTTACGATTATACGTTATGGTTTGTTTATTTTATTGATCTTCTTCCTTACAATACAGAATAAGTTATGAACCACTGTAGATAAGTTAGCGGCACTGTTACAATATTATGCAATAGCTTGCCATCACCGTTTTTAAGAATAATACCAGCATTACAATTGAATAATAATAAATAATGGAGAACAATACCTTTGTAACAATTAAATATAAAAATATTCCAATAATTATTAAACAATATTCGAACATTTAATTATTGCTATTGGCAAATTCGATAACTACTTTAAATAAAAATGTCTGGAAGTAATCGACCAGAGATGGCGATATCTGCCTCACACAATTTCTAAATGTAAAATAATTTTTGAATGTCCATTTCATACAGTGAATAATGCACATAAATATAGTTTGACTAATCATAAATTTATTTATTACGATTATCAAATGTTATATGCGAGGCCTGAGATGAAGGTTAAAATTTTCCGATAAACCTGCTCGACCCTCGTACCATTGCGGACTCAGATAATATAATAGAAGATATTATTAAATGATAATTTATCCCATTGTATATGTCTTAATGTCATCACGAAGTCATATTAATTATTTTTTCAAAGCGATTGTTCGAATTTCCGTGAATAACAAAGAGCAGGGTCAATGGAGACCTATAAAAGCACTTGAAGTTTATCACCGTGGCATTGAATAGCCCGGAAGCTTCACGAGTGAGTCGATCTTTTATAATTAATCGTCTTGGATAAGTTTTCAATAGAAGGAATTCACACGAAATTTTCGTCTTTTTTTTTTTTTTTTATTAATAATTTTTGTTGACTTTCTAGATGAGAATCCATGGCGTCATTCAAGTGGAATAGAATTATTCTCATTGCACTATTGAACGAAATTACGTTCGCTCATCCATCAAGTGAGAACATAGTTTTTCCATTGCGATATGTGGATCACTCAATCAACCTTAAATGTAGTTCGTCGAAAGAAGTGCTGCTGCCGACAGGAAAATGCGACGACATGAGAAGTCTGGATGTGTCTTTGACGCTTCCGGGCAAAGCACCACGGAATCTATATCCAGGTTTTATTGACAGCTATCGAGTTTCATGTCTGACCATTTCCGACAGTTTAATCGAACATATAGCAATTGGCTCGTTCGATTCTCTTGCAAAATTACTCTATTTGGATCTTTCGCGCAATCGTATTGGATTCTGTGACCTCTTGACGTTTGGCGGTCACGATCAACTTATGACATTAATTATTGATGACAATAAAGGCCCAGGAGATGAGGCAGATTTAATTTTGGCGAAATCAGATAATTTTCCACGACTTGAACATTTGTATCTTCGTAAAAATATGTTACGTGGCATTACACTATCTCTACGGCGATATTTTCCATCATTAACACATCTCTATCTCTCTGACAATCGATTGGAAGGCCAAACATTTGATTATCTGAAGCTTCCCTTCACCTTGACCCATCTACATCTTGAGCGCAATTGGATACGACGTCTCGATAGTCGTGAACTCATCAATTTATTTTCGCTCTCGCTCGACGGCAATCAAATCCACTCGATTTGTTCGTGGCAATGTCAGGATTCAGCCCATCTGAGTCTTCGTGGTATGAGTCGACTACTGTTTCTTTCGCTGTCTCGAAATGAAATTACCCACATCGAATGCGATAGCTTCGAGGATGCTCGTTATCTCAAGAGCTTGAATTTCGCGCACAACACTATTGGAGTAATTTTACCAGGTACACTTGACATGCTTCAAGAACTCAGAGATTTATCGTTGAGCTATAATCGTTTGATGGCCATACCGGATTTTCGTCATGTTACCATGTTAACAAGTCTCTCAATTGATCACAATCTCTTGGACACAATTTCAACAGGCACTTTTTGTGATCTCTATCATCTCAAGTGGCTGTCTCTTGGTAGCAATCGTATTAGTAATATTGCTAGAGATGCCTTTGTTAATTTGCCATCACTTGAGGAGCTTGACTTATCGCACAACCGTCTCTCTTATCTGCCTACGGGTTGGATAGGCCACGATTCCTGTTTACGTCATTTGGACATTCGTGGCAATTATATTGCCAGCATTGAGAGCCTCTCTTTGCATAATTTGATATCTCTAACGCATCTCTATATTCAGGGTAATCCTCTGAATGAGGTGAGAACACCTGGCTATTGGCGACTTGCCCACAATACAAGTGTTTATCTAGAGTATGACTCGTCTGTGCGCCGTGAGCCGTGTTATGTGGGATGTGCTCGTATATATAGGGAGTATTCTATACCACGGCTAACTTTGCATGATGAGTGGACTTGGTAGTTCAGTCGAGGTTTGGTGACTAACGAGCTACTCTTGGAAGAGATTATATTATCTATATGTAAAAGCATAAACTAGTGGGTAGAGTTTGAGAAGTTGGTTGTGTATTATATGAAGAAAATATATATGCACAGAGCCATGTTATCGATGAAATGCCTAAATATACTTATGTGTATGTGGGTGATGATACCGGACAGAGTAGCTATTCATCCCTATCTTATATAAATACTGAGAAAAGATCCATACTCGGGATGTCCGGGTGAACATATAGATATAGTGATCATTATTATCGGAGCAGTTAAAATAAAAATTCGCGCACGGAATTGTCAGTTTACTGTAACGCTTTGAAGACGCATCAGTTAGTTACCAGCTTTAAATTGTAGGGTGATTTTTTACCATGTTAAAAATGAAAATTCGTGAGATTTTTTTTGTATTAATATGTTATTCTTCCGTACTAGTATATTCTGAGTCGAAAATATTATTATTCAACGGAGATTCAAGTTGTGAATCTGAGAAGGCAGCAAGTATTGATTTGTCCAGTAATGGATTGGTGTACATCAAAGCATCATTTGCGAAAAGTTCCGGTATCAAATATCTAAATTTGAGAAATAATACTATCTATGAAATTGATAACAGGGCGTTTGATGATTTACCAGAATTGGTATGTGTGGATTTGTCACAAAATAACATTAGATTCGAGCAATATGGTATTCTTTACTCCAAGACAATTCAAACGTTGATACTTAATGATGCTATTATGAATGAGAATGGTGGAAGCATCAGGGCAGAAATGATTATTCGGTTCGGTTTGACAGCAGTACCAAATTTGAAGAAATTATATCTTGACCGCAATAACATGATATCAACGTATGGATATTCGAATCAAATGATGGATATGTATAATGTGCCTAATCTGACACATTTGTATTTAAATGAAAATAAAATTACATCGACGGATTTTCTTCAATTCCTGCCGTCAACTTTAACCCATTTATATCTGAACAGGAATGAAATTTCCCATCTATCTTGCACGACATTTAATAATTTACATGTATTAGTTATGGATTATAATCAAATTAATTCTTTGTGTGGACAAGACTTTAATTGCAACGGAATTTCCTTAAGAGGGGCGGTAAATTTGCGAAACATCTCCATTACCAATGTGGGACTGCAGGAAATCGAGTCTGATGCATTTGAAGATCAAACTAATTTAGATTCCTTGGATATGTCGCATAATATGCTTTATGAATTCGTACGACATACTTTCGATAATTTGACGAATTTAACGACCTTCCGATTAGATAGTAATCAATTGAGCGTTGTGCCCGATATATGTCAATTGAAAAAACTCGAATTCTTTTCTCTTGCATATAATCAAATTGCACAAATATATGAACAACCATTTTGTTACTTACCAAAATTAAAAACATTGATTCTCAAGAATAACCAGATAAACCATATTGTACATGGAATATTCAATGGTCTGACGAGCTTGGAGGAATTGGATCTGTCTTCAAATGGACTAACTAGTATGTCCGAGAATTGGATTACATCAAATTCTATTCGTCGATTGAACTTGGCTAATAATTTATTTACCAATTTTGCCAATATATTGTTGGAGAATATTAAAACATTGGTATATCTGGATATTGCCAAAAATCCACTACAATTAATAACTGTGAAAAATGTAATGTCTTTACCAAACGACACCACAATTCATCTGAATGATTGTTGAAGAATTCATCTTAAATATTATTGACAATGCTGAAGTTACTGGGAACTATTGAATACATGTATATCATCATTCGCTGATTTGATGTATAAATAAATATTATATCATGCTTTTATGTACTAAAAAATAAAATTTGCATTTTTAAATAATAGTGAAGTAACTAACTCTACAATTGTTTAAATATTTTTTAACAATACAGTTTCTTCCAGATAGAATGATGAATGAATCCAAGAGGATTAGACGTAAGAAAGAAAAATGTTTGGGATGACGAGCACATTCACAGTCTTTCTTTTATGTGATATCTACTATATATACATGTATGTATGTACGAGCGATATGTTAGGGCGGTACTCCGAATTTTATACATGACAAGTGTCGTCTCGATAAGGGTGTGTTCGGTGGTACGTGAAGAATGTTCCTATCTTAACCTTTTCTTTTTTTCCACATATCCATTTGGATGGTTCATAAATTTTTTGGGATTTTTTTTTTCCTCTTTTCTTTTTTTTCTTTCTATTGTAATATTCTATATCAATCATTTTTGCAGTTGTTTCAACTGGATGTACAGGCAGCACTTCAGAATTTCTAATTTTCATCTTTTAATCTATTGTTTTTCTTGACATTAAATTACCACAGCTGACAGTTTCATCAATCGGACAAATTACCAGCATAAATACAATAGCAAATATAAAAGAGATATATGAGATTGGTGGCGTGTTCACAAGAATTTCAGTAGTGTAAAAACGTAGCAACTGGGAAATTTGGTGTGTGCAGCGGGACAAGATGGGCGGGAGAGTCTGGCTCTCGCGCGACGGCTCGCCAGTGTGTCTGGGGTGTAGTGGAATAAGAGTGAGGTGGATGAATGGAGTGAAATGAGCATGCGCCAGGGGTTGGCAGGGACGCAACGAGGATAAGAGAATAGCGAGAGAAAGATAGAGAGCGTGCGAGGTAAAGTCGCGTGGTTGTATATACGAGTGTGTACATGAAGGTGCGAGAGAGTGGGACAACGATGGGCCGAGGCTCGAGTTTTCCGCGGCCGGTCTCGCCCGATGCACTTTAGTATTTCCACGAACGCGGTTGAGTTTCGTTGATATTGTGTGGGCGCGTGTGTGTGGTCGTAGGTCCGCGTGATGGGACATCACTGCCAGATTTATTCGCATGTGTTATATCGGTAGCCCGTTTAGCCGCTTTGAGATGCAGGCTTTATCGCCGGGGGCTCCTGATGAAACGGTGTGAAATTGTTTGGCGAGTAAATGAAGGAGGGTTAAAGATTGTGAGAGCGTGCGTAGGACTGAGTGGGCGAGATAGAGAGGGTGAGACCGAGAAAGTAAGAGATAACAGAAGAGAGAATGAGCAAACAAAAGGAAAGGAAAGAGAAAGTGTGAAAAAAATAAAAACTGAAATACGTGTAAAACAATGAAGATATAACAGGTGGTATAGGTATATCAGGTATACAAAGGGCGGAGTGTGTATGACGATTGTATGTCATGTAAGAGTGTGTATTATTATAAAGAATTTAAATAACACTTGAACAATCAATAGATAAATAAATATGTCGGGATATACTGTAAATTGTTCAGAGGGTCTGGTAGTACCCATGTGGTATCCAAATGAAAATCTCGGCCTAAGCGACATCATATTACGTGGTACCATTTACTTTTTTTTTCTTCTCTATTTGTTCATTGGGGTATCAATAATAAGCGATCGTTTTATGGCAGCTATTGAAGTGATAACGTCACAAGAGAAGGAGCTTGTTGTACGGCGGCAAGGCCGCGAGCCACAAATTATTGTTGTTCGGGTGTGGAATGAGACAGTGGCGAATTTGACATTGATGGCATTGGGCAGTAGTGCACCAGAAATATTGCTATCAATAATTGAGATATGGGCGAAGGATTTTAAGGCCGGTGACTTGGGCCCAGGTACCATTGTCGGCTCAGCGGCATACAATCTCTTTGTTATAATAGCACTATGTGTATTTGTAATACCCAATGGCGAAAATCGTAAGATAAAACACTTGAGAGTCTTCTTTGTCACTGCTACATGGAGTATTTTTGCTTATGTTTGGCTATATATAATTCTCGCTGTATCCAGTCCAGGTGTACTTGAGGTGTGGGAAGGTATTCTTACATTTGCCTTTTTCCCAGCAACCGTTCTCACAGCCTATGTTGCTGATCAACGTCTTCTTATCTACAAGTACCTGCACAAGGGCTACCGCATGAACAAGCGAGGTGTAATTGTCCAGGCTGAATCCGGTGACTCGGATATTGGAGTTGAGCTTGATATTAAGGAACCCGACGGGCCACACCTCTGTGTCGATCGTCTTGGTGATGATTGCAGTGCTGAGGCACGTGAATTTGAACAAACAAGACGAGACTATATAAAAACACTTCGTGAATTGCGAAAAAAGAATCCGATATTGTCATTGGAGCAGTTGGAGGTGATGGCACATGAGGAAGTGCTTGGTAAAGGACCAAAGAGTCGTGCATTCTATCGAGTTCAAGCAACGAGAAAAATGGTTGGCGCGGGAAATCTTAGCAGGAAAATTAGTGAACGGGCACAAAGTGATTTGAGTGAAGTCAAGGCTGAATTACAAAGAGCAGAGGCTGAATGTATAGACGTTGAGCATGTTAATGCAACAAGAATTTACTTTGATCCGGGACATTATACTGTAATGGAGAACGTTGGAACGTTTGAAGTTGGCGTAGTAAGAGTGGGCGGTGATCTCAGCAAATCTTGCACTGTCGATTACTGTACGGAGGATGGATCAGCCGAGGCTGGCTCTGATTATGTCAGTGCCAAGGGCACGCTCATATTTGATCCCAATGAAACAAAAAAAACCATCAAGTTGTCTGTTATTGATGACGATTTATTTGAGGAGGATGAACATTTTTATATCAGGTAATTTTTTCGATTAACCTATTGTAAACTTATACACGACAAATGTATGTATAGTTAGATTATCATACAATCTCTCCAGTTATTCTCAATTATAACTACACTTTTCGTGGGAGATATATATATATATCTAACATCATCTAAATTATTTGAACAGGTATGATATGAATAATATATATGGACGTATAGCTATCAAGGAGTAATTTTCATTTGTCGCGTGACTCAATTTTCCAATTGTTTTACCATATTTACGGAAAGATATTGCAAATAGAAGTTTCATTAGATTGGCCCAAGGCGGAGGATTATTGAAACGTTTAAAAGGCAATGGAGCATAACACGCACGGGCGTATTAGCAGGGCGAGACCCCGGAGTTACATGAAAATGCTCAACTGCTCCAGTCACATTTAACGTTGCAGAGCGGATTTGTTTTATCACCGCTTTAATACAGATATTGTCGGGATTGTGGTAAATTTGTATTAACCAGTCAAGTTTCTTCCCGACGTATATATATATTTGTATATTGCGTAACTTAATTATTGCGTAAATTAATTATTTCCGCAAATTCTTCCATCGGAAAATTGTTTTCGTAGCTATATATATAGATTACAACTAACAGAAGCAATGCTCCTCAATTTCAGCATGTACATATGTATATATAGCTAGACCCAGAGATGCTTGAGTAACTTGCCAAGCAATCACTGAGACAATGGTGAGACGAAAATCGGTGTTTATAGTGTCCGGTGTATGCAAACAATTCAACTCATTTGGTTGTTGCACAAATTTCAATTAATTATTATCAATTTCAGCATCAGTTTTCATTCTGAATCAATTAAAATTTTTATTATTACTCACTTTTAAGTATATCAAAAACGATATGGCCACAGTAGTAATTGTATATATATATATATTTTTTTTTTTCATCATCCGTCCATCGTGTTGGTAGTCATGATGATAACTGGCTGATCTAGGTCGACCCAGAGGAAATAACGAAGCGCGCGTGCCAGAGGGAATTAAATAGCTGAACGCAAAATTCAATGGTTGTGAGATAAGAGTGCACGCTCTTCTATGTCACGATGATGATTATGATGATGATGCTTGTGGCAATTTCTTGTTAATCCGGTCCAGCGCGTTGTAGCAGTTAATCGGCTTGTCAGTAGCACGTCATATGCACGTACGCACATACACTATTATGAATCATTCTTTAGTAGTTGTTGTTGTGGCTATTGAAAAATTTATCCGATCAAGTGGAGCTTGACTGGAGAAAAATTAAAGTAAAATGTATGTTATGAAATATTTGACGATGACACTGCTCAATTTCCTTCTGGTTTATTTCACACCATTGAAATATCTAGATTGAAACTGTGAATAGCTATGTATGTCCACACATTTATTCATATCCAATCATTTTGCTTTATGGTAGATTAATTGACATCACTTCCAACTTCTAATAGACTGCACACAACACTATATGACAGTTATAATATCGATCTTCATCAATCATATATACCCATTATCTATATATGGTGTACATCAGATACATTGAATGACACTTTCCTTATTAAGACATTTTAACAGCATTCCATTTAATTTGTTCTTGATATTAATTGATTTTTGCTATGTCATTACACTATACCATTTTCATAAAATTAAATTCATAATGATTATTGAAGATACTACAGATATAAATATTGTAATAATATGTGTTTCAGGTTAAGCAACGTTTCGCAATCAGCAATGTTAGTGTCACCGAGTCTTGCAACAGTGATGATATTGGACGACGACCACAGTGGTATATTTGGCTTTCCAGAACGGGACGTGGAGTTGGTGGAGAGTGTTGGTCAGTATCCCTTGAGAGTGGTGCGTTACAGTGGCGCAAGAGGACGTGTCGCTGTTCCTTATCGTACTGTCGAGGGAACGGCAAAACCAAATAAACAGTATCTACACACTGATGGATCCATTATTTTTGAAGATAATCAAACGGAGTAAGTTCACGCATTGAATTAAAATAATGAAAGTTGAAAAATATTGAGTACAAGTGTTGGAGGGGAATGTTGAAATAATAAAAGATATGTTTAAATGAATATATAACTATAGGATAATATGTGAGTGTAGTGTTGAAGAAAAAAAAATTAATAATAGAAAAATGAGCTCGTTTGAAGTAGGTGACATTGACAAATAGAAATTGTATCATTGAATAACTAATTTTTTATTATATTATTATTATATTTATTATCATTGGTCTGTCTAGTATAAAATTGTAAGCTGTCGATAACATTTTTCCATAAATGACAAGAGTGAATTCGCGTTATTGAAAGGTATGATATGAAAATTAAAAAGCATATCTATTTATAAATGGAACTGTCATGAATGCTATTGTCAAATGTATATACGCATCAAAACAAAAATACAGATGCATGTGTGTATATGTATTGAAAAAAAAAAAAAAAAAACATACGTTGATGTAAGTGGGCCAGTGGGAGGGCAGAGATGTGGTGTGAAGCCCCAGGGCTGCACCCGGCGAGTTACGTTCACTTAATTTTCTGTCAATGTTATACTTGTCTACCAGTAAAAGAAAAAAAAAAAAATGAAAAGAAACATAATTATTGGATAATTTAAGTTGTATTTGTTCAGAATAATGTCCAATAGATAGACATATATCAATGGCTCATTGGAAAAACCAATTGAGAACATGTGAAATATTTCATTGGCAAGAGGAACGTGTTAAATCCTAAAGAGTGAAATTTAATCTCTGGCGAATTGGGCACTGGGGAATATATCGAATGGCAAATGTAACGGTGCAAATCCAAATGGTGGAATGAGAATATTGGGGGTAAAGCAGATATGTATGTATAGGAATGAGTTTGATGACATGTGAATCGATGAGGCACGTGGCTATGTAGACGCATATACACAATACATTATATATATTGTATCATGTTTATACGCAGTATATAAATTTCAGGGAGGTAATTTTGGAATTGGTTGAATATAACCCGAGATTAATGAATAATGAATAAACTCTTGTCGATCTTATTAAGATCAAATTATTGACACCATAATCAACGTCTTTCACATATTGCTACGTCGCCTTTAAATTTTATTGACCTGCTTACATATACATATATATATCTGAGCGTAGAATTCAATTGTCAGGATTTTCATTCTATTTATATTTATATGTTAACTCATTTCATTGTTTATGTATACAAGCTAAGAAGGTATGCTTTATTAACTTTTTCGCATTTTTATTGAACCTTACACGGTATATATTTTTTTATTGGTAATACTTGTCCAAATATTTCAATTGTCTTTTGAATATAACATGAATAAGTGATCAGAATTCATATATATATATAAATATGTATAAGTAAGTATAAAAGTTTCGAGGAAGTTCATTGACATCTGTGTTTCAGTTTCTTATTCTCTCGTCTTACTTTTGTAGACCATCTACGTTTTTTGAATGTACATACTATATTTATATATACAACATTCATCCTCGAGTGATTACTCCACAGAGGGTTGCTTGGGTCATGCGGTGACTGCTAAGTCTCTCTTGTGCTCAATCTCTCTCTCTCTCTTTATCTTTCTTGCTTTTTAACTCGCCAGTTTATCCAAAACGTTTATATAATCCACTGGATATACTCCAAGAACAAAAATCCAAATGTCGTTGTATAAATATTGTATGTATGAATACTCTCCCTTTAATACTAATAAATTTTCTTTTTTTTTCTAAATACAATTCAATTATTTGTCCATTATAAAAATATAGTTCACATATATATATATATATATATATATATATGTATGTACAGGGTGGGTGAAAAGTCTCGCACTAAGGAATCATCTTTGAAACGAATAAAGGGAAAATTATGAAATTCTAGGACGATGAATGTGACTGTATTCTGGATATTTTAGAGCGAATTTCATCCGTTTCAATTATCCATTGCAGATAGCAAATTATCCGTTTCAAAGATAATCGATTGGTGCGAGACTTTCCACCCACCCTGTATATGCGAGCACTGAGTATTCTCATGAATTTAATCGCTTAATTGAACTAAAACTCTGCTGGAGTTTCAGTGTATTTCATATCGTAAGTTCGTATCTTGTGTCTTTTCATTGATACAAAATTTGTGCAGTATTCGGCCACGTTTTTACCATACCTTTACTACCCTATTTGTGTTAATGGCGATCAATGCGATGAATATTTTTAACACAAACTTTCACGTTTATTATTCAAGCCAAAGTTTGAAATTTAACCCCAGTATGTTCATGTCTATGCAGTTAAACTTCTTGAAATTTCATTTGAATTAAAATTGGTGGCTTAACTCAAGTTTCGCGTACATAACTGACTTGTATTTTTCTGTGTGAATCCGTCGCGTTTTTCACTGGTGTTTACTGTTCCAGAAAACTAGAAAATTGTACGATCGAATGCCATTGGCTCTTGTCCGCGGACTCTTTTGTTTTCGTTCCAGGCACACCGCAAAGAAAAGAATTGCAATTTTTCAACCTTAAATTTCGCCTTGCCAAGTGATCTCGTAGATAGCCGTTTCTATCTAACTGTATACGGCATTGGGCGTATATTATCTCGATGGGTATACAAACGACAGATGAAAATACTATTGCAAGTTGCAATGATAAAAAGGTGTAGTCGCGAAGGAAGGATACAAATGAAAAGTGGAAAGCGGGAAAAGGGCGGAGTTGGCCAATAAATTTCACGTCTATCTAAAATATTCCATTGCCTCAATCACATTCGCAACGAGACATGTTCCAAAAATTTTATCTCATAAATTTTTCTCACCTCATCAATTGGAAAATTGATTGATTGACATTTACAAATATATTTGTAATTAATTTTAGGTAGGAATTGGAGTTGGCCAATGGATGATGAGAATGATGATAGTGAGTAAGAAAATAAATGGTTATGAATAAGAGATTGAAATTGCAACCATTTCAAACTGTATAATATCATAAATTAACGAATATATACAGTATATATTTTATATTTTTTAATTTCATTGTCATATTTCACACGTTAATTGCTTTTTACTACATTCTCATGGAATAATTAACCAACATTAATCAACAACTCGGCTACAATTGAGCGGAAAAAAAAAAGGAACAAATAAAATAAAAATCAACACAACAATTAACGTTCAAAACATATAATTATTATATACTGGATATATATTGATTTTTAATTTTTTTTTTCCGTTGTATTATTACTCTCGTTGATCCCGATTTTCCTCCCCCACAGAGTTTCGCCAAAGTGAAAGGAGATATATTCTCCGTGTCGATGGAATATCGACATGGTTGCTATATTGCTCTCCACTGTTATTTTGCCATTGACAGCCCTTTCGTCTTTCTTCATCCTGTATAGTACTCTCGTTCTATTACTTGCTTCCGAGCGCTTTCAAATGTCACCTTTCATACTCATCCTCATACATATATACATACATATATGTATGTATGTATAATACACCTATAACAAGTTATATAGCAACTAACTTTCCGGTATTGCGATTCAACTTAATTGAATAAACAACGTCATTATAAATGAATACACATTAATTACATAACTATTTTATTTGAATTAATGCGTTTGTATATAAGGAATATATAAAATGATTGAATTGTAATTGTAAGCAATTGAAATAAGAGTATTTGGGATATTTTGAAATTTTATTACACTCAATATTTATTATGCGGCTATTTAGTATTTTGGTATGTTATATATCCATTGTGAATATATTAAAGATACAGAAACAAATAAAAAGGGTTCATTGGCTTGACCCCAATTTTTTTGTTCCGTTTGTTCAACCAACTGTATGGCAATTTAAGTCAATATTGATTTCGACTTTGTATAATTTAATAAGGAAATGTTGCGGATAAAATTCATCTACAGTGTCCCACGAATTTGAAATTGCATAATGTACTGATGGGCCATTTATAATATATAGATATGACAGTATATCAACAAATATACCATTAAATATTTTACGACATAGAATATAATATTCCTCCACCAGTTGACATATATACGAATATGCATAGAGCTTTTAGAATAATCTGCTATTGTGCACGATGTTTATGAGCAAAAAAAATTCACGATAAAAAATTAACTTGACAATATGAGCGCAGTGATGTATAATTGCATTATGCGAAATAGTAATGAGCATCAAAGTCAGACTTGTTCCCATCGTTTCATAAAAAAAATGAATACGAGTGATATTATATTTTCAAACTGCATATATTTTAACGTGATATAATTAACATTATGCAGTTTATACATGAATAATATTAATAACTCATTCGTTTGTTCATAAAAGTTAATTATTTATTGCCCCTGTGGGCATTTATTTTATGGTTAACTTCAATATTTTAAAATTCAATAGCGCTATAAGTAAATATATATGTATACATAAACTGCAATTGTAAAAATTTATTGGTGGAAGTACGTGAATAAAAAACTTCATGAATAAATAATCCAAACTATACAATAACGCAAACAATATAAGTATAGTAGATGCTAAAATATATTTCAACAAATTTATGAATCACTTAACATATTGCATACGTATATCAACCAATTTTTTCGTAAAATATTCTGAAAAAAAATAATTAAATTATAATAAGTATGTGGTATTCTGTTATATTAAAATGCAATAGCAAACGCCCACTTGATGATACAATCCAAACAAGACACAGTGATGTTAAATATTTAGCCGATCGTTGAATACCCCCTATTTCACTTATCTACATGATGCGGGATGTTTAAAGTGTCGAGTATGCACTTAGATATATATGTAAACAGTGCATAAACACACATGACCCAGCTCATATAAATTGTTCCTCTGTAGTACTGGACGTTTCGATACCAATAACCAAAGTACCAATATATATATATATATATATATATATATATATATATATATATACATGATACACCTTCAAAGCAATAAATTATAAAAGTAATAATTAAATTTTCTTACATATCTGGCTTTTTGAAATGTTCCAAACGTAACAGTTTGACTTTGAGATATTTGATTTTGCATGGATGAATTACTTCAAGTAGACACAAGATGAATTTGATGAAATTGGAATACTGACGAAACGCAGTGAATATTCATCACTCGCTTCTATTTCTTATATGTATAGGCGAAAAAAATCGATGTCTCTATCTGGAGCTACCTGAATTTCATCTTCCAATGGTCGTTTCTTTCACATCGAAAAAAAAACGTCGTTGGACTTTCTCACACTCTATATTTGCTCTTGCTCTCCTCAATTTCATTTATTTTTTATTTGCAACGGTATATACAGTTGTTACACCACACCACCTACATTACTCATCCTTCTATGCTTACTCCCACAACTCATTTTGTTTGATGTCGCGGTTCTCCTGATGTGCATTCAGATACTTTATTTACTTCTAGAATGAATTCAAAAAACATAGGTTGCCTGCAAAATAAACTTACTAAAAAGAAAGTGGAAAATAACCGTAATTACATTCGTATATTATATATTATATATACAATCGTTTATGTGTGGGTGGGTTTATATATTTTAAAGTCAACTCGAGTACATTTATATTTATTATTTCGCCTATATATATTTCTCAAAGGTCGCGCATATATCAACTGAAATAGACGTTTATACAGTTCGCCTCGAACATGACTTCATTGTTTTGATTGTTATTGTTGTATGATGAAGGAAGCATGTAATTTCTTTTTATATTTGTTATCAATATAGAGGTATAGATAGGGCAATAGTCGTGAGGCACCATAACAATATTAACCCATTGACGTTCTCATAGAATATATTACAAATGAACTAATAGTCAATATTTAGCTGTGTTAGGAGTTGATTATTAATTTACGTTGATATTTATTAAATGCAATGTCGCATACGATAATTATGAGACTGAGAATTAAAGAAAATGAACTTTTAACAACTATACTGGCTCGTGGACCTCGTTATATATGTACGAGTATATGGGTAAAGTTGTAAATTTTGGCATGAGCATGATTAATGCTAATGGGACTCGTAAACTGTACTCGAGATACGGGAATTGTTTATATGATTATCCGCAATTTATGTTGATATAAACTGATATGATATAGTGAATTATGTAAAATTTTGCAGAAAGACGATAATGCTTACAATCATTGAGGAGGACTCATATGAAAAAGATGCTCTTCTCTATGTTGAGTTAGGAGAGCCACAGCTGCAGGGAGGTAAGGCTCGATTATGCATACAATTTTAGTTCATTTGTTTTTCAATTCAATTTCATACTGTATAAGGTAATTCTTTTTTTTTTATTTATTGGAATTTTAGAAACGTTGAGAATTGAATTGTTGCACTTCGTTCTATTTCTTTTTTCTTTCTTCAAATCAATCTTTAATTTTGTATATGATAATTATCATCATTATGCAATTGAGGTGGCATTAAAAATAATGAAAATTCGAGGAGACTCTCAGCAATTTATGCGGTCCAATAGTAAAGTAATGAAGAGCTATCTATTTTTATATATAAAATAAAAGCTTTTTCCGAAGCTTTAAAAAGAATGATGCAATTTAAGTTTTAAATGAAAAACTTCCAATATAGCTATGGTTCACTTTGCTGAAGAGTTTCCCAGACATTTTTATTGGGCAGAAGGGTTGTGAAAGTCACTTACGTTCTATACTGAGCGACCAATTTTTTTTTTTCTATTTTCACTACTTATAAATCCCTTCACGTTGGCTTGCGTGAAATTTATTCTGCCATATCAATAATATTATTTGACAGCGATTGAATATATTCATTTCTATTCAATGTATATTTAATATAAAAATCAACAAAGCTATTCCATTCTCAACGAATAAAGAGGTTATGGTTACAATTGAATGAAATGAATGTGATAAAACTGATCTTATATGGTGTGTGTGCAATAATTATTTACAAACACGCCTGCCGACTGTCATCCTGGACTGCTTTGGCGACTGGTCGTAAGTTCAATGAGAGACAAACTCCATCAACATAAAAATGAAAAGTATTTTTTTGCCGCTGATGCTTTTTCATCGTTGCCATTCGCTATAAAAGCGCACACGTGAATTTACTCGTGTAGAGCAAATTTAATATCCATATCAATATTGTTATTATATTGTATTGTGCAACTATAGCTGCTGGTAATTATTCGGCATAATTAGTGATGCGCACAAAAGGATGAGGTGGAATCTAGCGATTATAACCAGTCACTCCAATAATATTCAACTAATCACACGACAGGCCTAACGACTGTTCGCAAATACATCTCCATTGAATATCACATTTTCAATAGATATTATTCCATGCAAAATCCCATAGTTAATACATAAGACACCGCAGCATACATCTATATATCAGCTTGCGACGATTGAATCGTTATTCTCCCTTAACACTTTTTTTTTCCATTGATTATTGTTATTTTTAAATCATAAAAATCTTGAGAACATTGAGTGCAATATACATACGTATGATCGCAAGCTAAAAATAAACTTGACAGAAGGTATAGACATCATAGATTCCATTTTTATCTATCCTCTTTATATCTATAAATATATATAACTGTAGTATTTTCCCTAACATGAAAATAAACAAAGATATATAAAGTACATAGGTAATTTCTATGTTCTTCTATTCCATAGAGGCGAGTGAGACATACACAATAACATTTTACCACCCACAAACACCGCAACATGGTTGGTTAGTTCCTTCGTTTATTCTTGTTTTCATATATACATATATGATTTTGTCCAACCTGCTTTCTAAATTTTGCCTCCGAGTTTCATGAATACGCATCGATATTGCACCGCATAATTTTATGTAAGTTGTTCGTGTATATATGCGAGCCTCTAACGACAATCTGCTTTGTAAAGTTTCTATAGTGAAACATAATTTTTGCAATTGATCTCTTATGGTTAGTTTTATAATATTGCAAAGTTAAATGCATCAATATTTATTTATATTTTGAGTAGGTTTGTGTATAAATAGTCGGTTAGAAATGAGTTGGTGAACGCCAAAGGAAGTGAGAGCTTATCGAGAGGTCATCGATTAAAGATTAAACTAATTATTCACGAGCTATAATGTAAGAAGAGTAGAGCTCGACGAAAGGGTATAGAAACTATTGGAAAACGACGTAAGCAAAGCCTTGATAAATGACCATCAGAATAAATCGGGGACACAGGCGACAGGTGAAAAAGTGAAAAAAGAAATGCGCGTGAACATGTAATATACATATAATCACTTATTTAAATCAACATTTTCCGCTATATTTGATGGATAATATATTGGAGGTGTCGTCACCTCTACCATTCATTTTATTACCATTTAATTAATTGAAGTGCTTCCATTTTTCATATATATATAAATTCCATAGACATTCTCCTATTATTTATCGGCTTGTAAAATATATTTGAAATGAAGCAAGTTATGATATATACATTTAATGTATATTTATATGGCGTAGTGTAAAATAAATTTTCATTAAATATCGCAAACATTATGGGTTGAATTGATATTAATTCGATAATAATTACTCACTGTAAATATGAATAATGAATAGTTTCTGGACAGTTACATGACTGTGCAAATAATTGAATAATAGACGTTTTACACTTTACAACATATATTTTTTTATTTATTTTATAACGGATATATCCATTATCGTCATTAATTTTAATCAAGCAACGGCGTGCATTTGGAATCTCTATTCTAATAGAAACATATCATTATGCATTATGTTTTGGACATGGAAGTGAGGATTTCCATCTAATAAATCGCACTCTGCACTAACGGGTTAATTTTAACGATAATTTTAGTGATATATACACATAATGTATATACTAATAATTTTTACTCAATCGATAAACAAATATTGGGCATCTATTTAATATAAAATTATACAAAGAATAGAGTGTACAAGGATAATTACGAAACACAGTATTTGATCAGTATTTCAATTTTTATCTATAATCAACTGTCTAAATGTTTCGTTACTTATTTATATTTATTGACGGAAAGTTTAAACTTTAAGTGAAATGAAGTAAACCGATTTGTTTTTTTTTATTCTCTTCGCTTCACATTATATAAGAAAATCAATACCTATACATTCACGCACTAATGGAGTTTGTCTTGTTACAATTTATGCAATAACTAATCTCAGATTTCCTTAGTCGTCATCATTTATTTTTGTTTACTGAGTGATATCACTTTGAATCTTAAGTGAAGTCGCACGCGGAAATGGAAACTATTGAGAGATATTTGCATCAAGTTTATCGCTACTTCTTCTGTACACCAGATCTCTGGGGTATAATTCACAAGCGCTCGCTCTTCTCCCTATATCACGTATATCGAATTTTCTTCTTTTCCTCATCATCCTTGGGGACTTACCACAAGAATTCATCTTACCATGCAACTACTGAAATGCAAAAGTTGCGTGAAACATAATAGTTATGGTATTATTGATGGTAAATTGCATCAGTGTATAAGTAATTTGAGTAAATTTAATTTTCCTTCTAATTATAATTGCTAATTGTTATAAAAATTCAATTATTAACGAACAAGTAGAGCCAAACTTTATTTTCTTTTTGATAATTAATATAAAAGTGACTTTGAGTAGTGGCAGTGCTTATCTGCATTTCATCTTATTGAACATTGCACGAATCCATGTATTTTACATATTTAATTCTGCATATTCATGAAACGGCTAACGGATAATTTAATACAAAATTGAAAATCTTATTAAAACCAGAATTTTTTCGTAAGTTTTTATTGACGAAACACACTGGACGAATTTATAAGAAGAGTTTTGTTAAGATTAATACAGCAACTTCTCAAGTGAAATCTTTATAATGTTTTTTTTTTTTAATAGCAATTCAGTGAGAAATTAACAAAACATTTATTTCTCACTATATTTATCTTGTATATATGTGATGGTTGACCCTCAGTTTCATGTTACTATTGGTTAAAGTCTTTCACTAATGTGTTGGCAAAAAGTTTTTCTTTGTGGTATATGAACGCGACGCAGGGAACAAATAACAAAGCACTCGTACTTTAGGGGAATTTTTTGCTAGACTTGGTTGTTCCTGTGAAAGCATCTTTTTCTTGCCTGACTTTTTTCCAACGTCCGCTCTCCAGTTACAACATATTCACTGATTACTCTTCAAGAAATATTGCAATTTTATACAATACTGCTTTACCTTCAAGAAATTCAACAAATTTCTCCATTATTACATTTTGCTTGTGACAAAGTTCGATAAATTGCAATTCAATAACGTAACATAAAATAAAAAAGGTCGCAATGTGAAATTGAAATTCAAAAAAATATAGATTATTTCGAATAGAAAGAGGAAAAAAGTACATAACAATTCCACAATTGATTAATTTTGTGGAATGAATCATTTGTTTTCTAATATACGGTATTTTTTTATATTGAACGCACGGCGTCATCATCAATCTACTTCAGAATATTCATATTGTATCCCCATATTTTTTTTTTCCTTCGTAAGAGAATCACCACATCTGTCAGCAGCAGAATTGATTGAATGCCGTCACAGTTTTTTTTTTTTTTTTTTTTCCTAACTATTAATATGCGATAGATCACGCTCATCATGAAACTCGAAATATATGTTGAAAAAAAGTATATGCATTTGAATAAAATATACAGGGGGACTAATCGCTTCATCACTCAATTTATTTTCGTTTATAAATATGTGAATAAATGTGCGTGTGTGGTATATATGAAGAAAAAAGTTTTAGCGTACAGAATAAAAATTTGAGTTTCGAGGGATTTTACAGTTGGCAGTGCGAAATACGACTGTCAACGAATGTACATATAAAAAATGATGTTATATGCCCCATTGAAATGGAAATGGTGTCGACAAGAAAGAAAAAAAAAACTTTACAAGTAAATTGTACATATAAAAATGAAATGAGGTGGTCGATTTGTCTGCGTCCGCATTAAAATCGGTCCCCTCGACTGCATGTTCCAATGTTCACCTAAAATATTTACCAACATTTTACTTCCACCCACTCATTCATTTTCTTAAATAGCACCCCCATGAATTAGTGTGATCGTAGGCAACGAGTCCCATTTATTACCTTCTCGTGATTTTATACAATTCACCTGTATTTCTCTTATTATCATGACGATGAAAAAAAAAAAAAAAAAATAAATAAATAAATAGAACAAAATAAAAAGTGAAGAAATCAGAAGTCTTATACAGCTAACGATAACATTCATCAGCATTATATTACACTCATCCTATATTCTGTTAATGACCAATGGTTGTTGAGCAGTGCATTTAGTGATTAAACAAAAGTATAAAATAAAATATAATAAACGAATCGGTTTATGTTGACATTAAGGAAGTTACCTACTTCGGCATGCGTGCCGTAGATTTAAGAGGTCGCGTGTAATGTGCAAAGCTGCCCTAATTACCGTCATACGTCAAGACTAAGGCGACAATGTTAGGTACATATATATATATATATATGTATATATGCATAAAGTAGGGGGTCACTATGGACATTTACGGACTAATTGTTAACGCGTCAGCATATATAAACAGTATAGTAATATATATCGGTATATATGGTGATACAAAACATATTACGTATGATAAATATATTCGTGAATGGCGTAAAGAAATATGAATAAAAGATGTGTGAGTGGCTGATATTTATTATTCATAAAATATTTAGCTGATCGGTAGTATCGTATGACGTCGGATTACAAGCTCTCTCGAAGATTGATGCAGCAATTCTTGTTGCCATGATCAGTGAACACATTTTCTTGGACAGGATATATTTCAGAATTAATGCCAAATGCTAACGTGAGTAATATATCTCAATTTGAATGAGAGTGGCGTGAAATTGTTCACATAAACAAACGGTTGGTCACCATATGAATGAACGTAACAGTAAACTTTGAAATGTGCAACGTATTGATTTTTTCGTCCTACATTTACATCAAGAAAACTGAAAGTTATCCAGTTTGAATCACCATCTAAATATATGAAATGAATTGCAATATTTTCATCGATTGTGTGGAAGAAAAATTGAAATATTCTGTAATGTAAATGACAGGCTATATTAAAGATATCATTTGATAAAAGTGACATGAACACTGCTATACAATTGAACAAACCGTTCTACATTGGCTGTTTTTTTTTTGTGTGATGCAACTGTAGTGCCGCAGCTAGAAGCATAAAAATACATCGCACAACTATTTATTTATTCATAAGTATTAGGGATTGACATTAGTCAAATAGAATATTTCCAGTTTTATCAAGTGTATTCTGAATATTAAAAAATATATATAGTGATGAATGTAAGGATATTATCTTTGCTTTATAGATGGCTTTGTGCGATAGGAATATTAGTTCATCACGACAAGTATAATGCGAGTAGGTAAAGTCACTTGCAATTTTTATAGCTATAAGATATATAATAGATACATAGAAGGTTAACGAGAATTCATATATAATCTGTATTCGCGATGACGAGATTATACCAGAGAAGCAGAATGATAAAAAAAAAACATTGCCAAAACATATACATACATTGTATTGTATTACAAATGAATATTCATATGTGTATGGTTATATGGCTGGCGGGGTAAAAAAGAGAAGAGAAAAAAAAAAAAGTAGGTGACTCGTCGCAAAACGATTGTAGCAAACACGGTATATGGTCGAAGCGCCATTGTCGCACGATAAAGCTCTGTAACATAATTCAAAAAGCAATCGACCAAATACGGTTGAAGACATGGCAGAAATGAGAGAAAATAATTCTATATATACAATAAATATATGTAGGTATATTGGGTAAGGTCGGATAACAATACTTGCATGACACAACCCATCATCTCATAAATACAGTGAGTGGAATAAATAGTAATAAAAATTTCGTATAAACGGGATGGTACCTATTCGACCATATACCGGATATATTA
>CAJUYH010003779.1:0-30465 GCA_910591685.1 Galerucella tenella | reverse complement strand
CTATTACATTATCAACCTCTGTGCGAAATTTAAACGAGGGACATCGATATATGGCTTTGCAGTAATGAAAAGAAAGTTGATATTTTTTTTTTAATTTCTTAATATTCTATTTTTTCGACCCTCGTAACGTTTTTCAGCGAATTTTGAATGTTGAATATCAAAGAATATATATTATTAGGTTTATTTCAGTTCTCTTCCAACCAAATTCTAAGACTATATTACTACTTCCCCCCGTATATGAGACTGGCCGCGCCATAAGGCGACCACGATAAACGGACAGTTTGGTGCGCTGTTGCCAGTTCAGACGTTTGTCGCAAATATACGTTTGGAGCTAGGAGCTAG
Source organism: Galerucella tenella (assembly GCA_910591685.1). Classification (NCBI taxonomy): domain Eukaryota; kingdom Metazoa; phylum Arthropoda; class Insecta; order Coleoptera; family Chrysomelidae; genus Galerucella; species Galerucella tenella. Next base: position 30,123 of record CAJUYH010003779.1, on the reverse strand, counting down.
CTTCTCACTCGTGAGACCATAGACATTATATTTCTCCATGGTAGAGACCATAGACAAAATATTTCTCTATGGTAGAAACATCCTTCATCTTGCGTTCAGAGAACATAACTAGAGAAATGAACATAGGGAACATAGTTAGATCACAGTATACCAAAACCAACGATTATACACCCTACAGGATTGCTTATTCGCTTAAATATTTCGTCGGTGCTTACGTCACCAGTGGACCTCGACCGATTTAAAATGTACTGCAATCGTTAATATTTTCCACTTTTTGCTTGTTTATTTGCATAAAATAATAATAAATACATTTTTTTGTTGATATGTTATTTTAAAAAGTTATATTTAGTAGTATAAGTAGTAATAAAATATGAATTGACGATTGAAACAATAACTTTGAATTGAAGAAACTTGCTTATAATTTATTTTGCACAGAAAGAGAAGCAAATCTACGAGCTATGCTTATGGGTTAATTGATGGGTTAACTCAGCAGTATATATTTTTTTCTTATGAGGAAAATAAAATAGACGCCTTATGCACTAATAAAAAATATATTAACAATTTTTTTAAACCTCTATCATCTCTCGAAGTACTCACACTTTTTCTTTCCAAACATTTTTTTCTCTGGGATTGATAATTATTATAATTATTAATCCTAATAATTGTTCGAAGTTTACAAAGGTGGATTCCTGCAAGCAAAAATTAAAACTTACATTACTTTAAAACTAAACCTAAGAACATATAAAATCATGTAATGTAGATGTTTATGCCAGAAACTGAGAAACTAAGGCATTCTTTCTAGTTTTAGCTTATATCTTAAATCTTAATTTCTCATTTTTTTGCATGATCATCTACATTACATGGTTCTCTGTTCTAAGTTTTAGTTTTAAATTAATTCTAATTTTTGCTTGCATGGGGAAATGTATACATTGAAACGCGAATCCAAAAATTTTGTATTTACTCTGAAATAACATGCTTCGTATTTATAGACTTTCTTGATTGACAATTAGAGAAGTTTACTTACCACCTCTATTAATAAACAACACCTTCAAAATTGAAAAAACGGATAAGATAACGTCAAAACACATTTTGTAAACAAACGATAAACCATAAAATTAAGAAGGTTAGGTCCAGTGATGACGTATTCGTCCGACTTGAGCGAGGCGAACACAGAGTTAAATGGAAATAAGCAATCCTGTAGAGTGTATAATCGTTGTACCAAAACAACCAGTAGTGCATCTCAACTTCGCGCAACGGTTGTGCCATATGTTATCTATGGGTTGTGCGCAGTTCGCCATTTCGGTTTAGGACGGCGTATATTCTACTTCGGTTTAGGGACAGTTTAGTTTGGTTTAGTCGCTTAAGCAGTGGCGTAGTGTGAATTAAAAATTTTTTTTTGAGTTACAGTAAAATCAAATAAGATGAATAAAATTAAAGCAGGTGTGGTTTGTGCTGCAAAGAACTGTAAAAGTAAATCATATTTGTACATGAAAAAAAAAGTTTTTTTAGATTTCCCTGTTCTCCTGTTCTATTTATTATAAATTTATATATAAGAGTTCGATTTTATTATACACTTAAATAGAAATACACATAAATAGAAATACACATAAATAGAAATTTCAAAAAAGATATTAAAGAAAGAAAGCAAGAAATTTATTGATCTTTACAAAAAGGTATACAATGTTATGCCAGTCACTTCTATAAATAAACAATCACAACATGTTTAGACACGTCATTACATACCCACTGAAAGTTTAAAATTAATTTACATAAATCCAACATGATTACATTCATTTCACAATTAAAATGGAATTTTATTTATTTAATCAAATTTAAAAGTTAAAAGAGTGAATCAATCTTCATAGGAAGATCTGGGCCATTCAAAATCGAATACCTCCTCAATCTCATATAATGCCTGCCCTACAAGCGCCTGTTTTACTATACATTTCAATTTCTTGAGTGTAAAATTTTTCCATAATACTGGAAGAGTGTTATACCTACCTATATCTTACAGTAATAGAACTCTGTTTGCCTACCAGTACCCTCCTGATTCATTTTTGTTGGTCTAATCAGGTTTTTGTATTATAGTTGTGTATCATTAATTTAGTGGTATACTCAATATGTTTATTTTTATGCACAAAAATGATAGTTTCCAAAATGTATAAACAAGGTATTGGGAGAATCTCTAATTTAATAAAAATAGGCCTTGCATGATCTCTAACATTATAATAATGATTAGTTAATTATTTGGCGTCATATTTAATGAAATGAAATCTTAATTTGTAATTAAGGTACCATAGACAAAATAAAAGAGACGGATTGAAGTATGGGCGGTATAAGGCACAACGTTTCTGCGCAACTGACCCGCGCATCGAGTCGCTTCGGTCGTGAGAACTACAAGACTTTTTACAAAAGGGAAATAGAATAAAATGGTTTAAAACGTTATAAATTACATTTCACTTCACTATTCATCCTTCAATGTCGATAAATATTATGAAATATCCTAGTATATCAACTTTTAAATCATTAAAAACGAAAATATACAAGATCAATCATACATTGGCTGGTGTGAATCTAGCTTCTGCTTGTCAAAGTCATAGTGAAAGTGTCAATAATTATTCTACATAATTAGTTTATTTATAAATTTATTAAGGAATTAAGGATTTTAGTTCTAATTAAGGAAATAAAAGTAAGTAAACCTTTAAAATATCATCACCAAATATAATACGTCATAGTTGTATACTTGGTAAATATTTTTGGCCACTTAGCAATTTGTAGGAAGAATAATAGTAGTTTACCTAACTAGTGCGGAAAGTGATACTTTTCCGCACGCTATTGCACGCACGCTTTAGCGGAGTTCGGCCAGCAATCGCGTGCGGAAAAGTCACTTTACGCACGTGTTAGGTACGCTATTTTTTCTACTAGCATGCGGAAAGAACCCAAAAGTAATCATAAATCAACATTTCTCATTATATACATATCAACAAATTAATTATTATTATTTGACATTCATTTGATGAGGCTTATACCAGGGCCATCAAAAAATTATTGAAAAATAAGTGTTTTTTTTTATTAAAAATTATAGCAGCATTATAATAAATTTATTAATTTTTCAGTCATTTGGTAAACTTGGATATACAAAATACATATTTTGAATATTCAAATGTCAGTATATTCCTCAAATGTCAATAAATTTACTTTCCGCACTAGTGCGGAAAAGTGACTCTTTCCGCACGCTTTTTAGTGCGGAAAAGATTCACTTTCCGCACGTTAGCAGAAAAAACATTTTTCAAATTTCCATCTGATATCAATCAAAGTGAACAGAGGTACAACATTTTAGAATTTCCTTTTACATCAAAGGTTGTGTAAAGATCATTTTAATAATAATGCATTTACAGGTTCATTATGCAAAATACTTATTAGATTTGTTTTACCTTTGCAATCCCTAGATCATACACTACTACCAAAAGTAGTTGAACATAATAATAGTAGGTACCCAAGCTTTTGAAAATACTGTAGCTATTGCCAGTATTGCCTGTGAAATGAAAGCTTATTTTTTTTAACAATAATGATAGATAGCCTCAAATAAACTCATCTACCTAACAAATTGTAACTTAAGGTAATGCATTTTATTTATTTTGTTTCAGACCTGTTCCTGTCTTCATAGGAATGAAGAATATACTTTCTAACTCCTTTTTATTTAAATTTTTGCAGTTTCTGTGAATACTTTTAAAATAATGTGCAATTGGATGTGATATTGGATTAACTTTCCTAAATATAATGTAAGTTTAGTGAAAATATGTTATTTTGTGATTAATAATATGTAAATGTTCAATGAATTGATGATAATAATATAGATGTAGATTATTTGTTATATTATGTGCAGTTCAATAAAAATTTTATATTAGTGTTGATTTCTCATTTATCTAATTTATGTGTCTTAAAATTGTTTATTAATTATAATCATTTCATTATTAAAAATTGAATAAGTTTTAATTTTCTGTAATGAAATAATTATATAATAAACAATTTTTAGACAAATTGTGAGATGTTCATACCCACAATCCCAACTAACCAATTTAAATATCCCGCCCTCAAAAATTAGTTCCAGCAACCCTCCCTAGTGCGCTTCGATCGACGTGATGCCAATTGTTACTACAGGGTCGACAACTCTCATTATTTTATATTTCTCTATGTAAGGTACCAAGTACCAAGAAGGGTATAGTTGAAATAATACCCTTCTTGGTGTGCGTCATCGATTGTGACGTATATCCGGGTTTTCGGCATGTCGTTTATTTTATTTGGTATTTTGACATATAGCTAACCTTAAATTTGATAAACAAAATCATCTGAATCGTATTCAGCCAAATTCGAAAAGGCAATGCAATTCATAATTACCAGCTAAATAAATAAATTTTAGGCAGACCGTTATTAAAATAGCGCTACGTAAATACCGCGGTATTGCAATTGGCAATAGACACTTTTAGCTTGTCTTTACACGTATCCGTATCCGTATTGGAGTTACGTTGGCGTAAAGAAATTGTCAAGAAAGCTTTTTTAGCAGAAAACGTATCGCATCGCTCTGTTTCTAATTGTATAACCTCAAAGTTTTTTTATTTTACATTTTTATCATTTTGTAACACGTAAAATGGGGGCGATATTAAATAATCCATTGCTGCTAGACGAGGAAGATGAAGTAATATAGCACAAATAGCACGGAATACTGACTTTGGTCGGGATAGGTATACGTTTAAGTATACGGATAAGGTACGTAACAATACGTTCAACGCATCTATGTCTACACATGCGCAGTTCGTTACGTATACGGATGCGTGAGAAATTTAAGACAAGCTAAAAGTCTCTAATATCTCTCTATTAACACTCAACGCTATATAACCGTAGATTACGCGAAGCGCTAACGTTATTAGCGTTAGAGGCGTAAAGAAGTGAATCGCGCATTTAATAAACGTCAAAATACCGCAAACGTAATTACCGCAGACCATTTTTTAACAAGCAATATCTCTCTATCTCTTAGCTGACGTCTCGGCAGATAACAACATTATCCTGAGGTGGGTTAAAGGGCACGACAGGAGTAAAGGAAATCGCATTGCTGATTCTTTAGCCAGGGAAGCCGCTGGACTGAAAATTCTAGGACCCAGTGACACCTACGGCCTAACGACTTCGACAATTGCGGAACTAGCCAAACGTTACACCCATGCTCAATCCCTTAAGAGATGGGATGGAATCAAAGGATGCAGTTTTGCCAGGATCACCCTGGGCGACCCTCGGAAGCTGGCGCCGAAGAAATATTTGGCGATGACCAGGAAAAACCTACGTTTAACAGTAGGATTTCTGACTGGTCACTGTCAACTAAGTAAACACCTCCATACTATGGGGCTAGTGGACACACCTCTATGCAGGATGTGTGAACAGGAAGATAAAACTGTCAGGCATGTCTTATGCGAGTGTCCGGAGTTATCGTCAATAAGAGAGTGTGTGTTCGGTGAGTCTTGGCCTACACCTGCCGATATAAAGGAGATGTCTCCCAGTGACCTGTCCACCTTCCTGAGAAGGACAGGATGGACAATGACCTAGGAGGACAACTCCTCGGGAGGATGTACAATGGGTCACATGTGGCCTAAGTGCTGTGAGCCTACACACTCACCCTCCCTACTCTACAGATACAGATCTCTCTAATAAAACCATTTTTTAATCATTTGTGAACGTTTTTGGTATTTGTGTGCTGTATGTATAATATTATACGTTTAAATCAGTTCATATTCATAATCATCACTCATGTTGTGATATTTTTTATTTTCACCAATATCATAGATAATACTAGGTATAATCAATCCATAGACTTTTTCTATGGTATAATCTGCAGAGCCACCTATACTTACGTATAAGTATAGGTGGCTCTAAATGAAGCCATAGATAACCTTTATAAAGACATCACAATCTGAAACGTAATGTGCCACTGTTGGGCTCACTAAGCGGAATTGAGAACCGCTCAGAAAAATGGCGTCCGCTCACCAAACATGTTGAGCTTCGCGCACTGATCAAAGTGCGTTCACAGAACATTTACTCAACGGTTGTGCAACAGTTGTGTTTTCTGAACGCAGCCATGTCAGAAGAGGAGGAGATGGAAAATATACAACACGGCTCCACCCACCACCTCAAATTTAGTAGTTGAGGTGCGCATGCGTCCAAGTAGCTTTTAACCTTCTATTCGATGTATCTAAATGTGAGCTGATTTGCGCAGTTGGTAGGGTATTGAACTTACAACTCAGGGGTCGTAGGTTCGAAACCGGGTTAGGTGCTTTTGGTTTTCTTGTTTTTTTTTTAGATTTTCATTTCTCATTTTCTGATATTTCTATACATAGTTACACTTTGATCAACCGGGTTTGGACCTGGGTTTTCTTGTGTTTTTTTTTAGTTTTTTATTTCATAGATAGATAGATAGATAGATATTTATTGAGTACCAGGAACAATTTACATTGTATAGTACATGTCAACACATTGCTTGTAAAAATATAATTGCACATAAGAATATTAAAATAATATATATAAATACACATTACAAAAACAAACACTAAGTATTAAACATTAAAATTAAAAAAATATTATAGATATGTTAGATTTAGGTACAGTGTTATAAGTAAAGAAATCTCAATAATTTTCAAGAGTCAAAGAAGAAAAATAGTTCCGTTGATATCATTTATATCATAAGGCTCTGCAGTTATTAAACATTTTTTTATGGTTTTTTTGAATTGAATAATTGACGTAATGTCTCGAATTTGTTTTGGAAGTATATTAAAAAAGTATAAACATTTGTAAAAACAGCCCTTTTCCAGTAAAGTAGTTTTATGGATAGGATAACGAAACAAGTCTACTTGTCTGGTGTGGGTAACTATGATTTATCACACACTTAGAAAAATAATCACGATTTCTATGTACATAACACAGACATTCATATATATATATATATATATATATAAGGCAGGTACAGTAAGTAAATTAAGAATTCTAAAATGACCTTGGCAACTATCACGAATTTTCAAACCAGCTAGGATTCTCACTGCTCTCTTTTGTATTTTAAAAACACTCTGACTGTGTGTACCACCCCATATTTTCTGATATTTCTATACATAGTTACACTTTGATCAACCGGGTTTGGGCCTGGGTTTTCTTGATTTTTTTTTTGTTTTATATTTCTGATATTTACATATTTATTTGAAGTGTATTGAGTGACACTGACAAGTTTTTCGATTTAAATGTAGTGCAGAATCTCCCGCCATTAATCCAATTACTTGGACTTGCGCAGTTGATGGAGCCGTGTTGTATATTTACCCGCTCCTAGAAGAGGTACCTCATAGAGAAATCATATAATTTTGTCCATGGGGTACCTCAAGTTTTTAAAATTTTTGATGTACCTATTTTATATTAATTTTATTAATATTTTTAGTTCACAATTAATTTGTTTAGGTTCTCATAACCTCTTCCACATGCTATGTTCTCCTGTTAAACCAAGCATTGGTAAACTATTGTCCCCACCAAATATACTTGTTACTTTTTTAGCGCAGTATCCTTATGAAACATATGACCAGAGTTCTTTCCTCTTACTGTATAATGTATTATGAGATTTGTATTGTTATAAATAAAAAAGTATAAAATTTACTAAAGGTATATTAAATATGTTTAAATAAAATACATTGGATTTAAGAATTTTATTAAATAACTAATTTTAATTTATTTTTCAAAATGGTATGAGTTTAAAAACTTAATTTTAAAACATAAAAAACCTAGAATCTATCACGACAACAGAAGCCTAGTATGTATATTGGTATATTTTTGTTTTGTTTGAGAAATACGAGTCACATTAATTTTTTCCACCTTATATTTAACAGAAATAATGAACGAGGAGGGTTCATGAAGAGTTTGTCGTGTCACCATTGTCGTTTGAATAATTGTTAGCAGTACCATTTACTGCAAAAGATGTACCTAGCCCATACAAATGGCCAGAGAATTTGGAATCGTCAATGGTGTCTTCGAAAAACATCTGAAACCAAAGATGAATATTAATAAAGGTATTGATTCTGCTAATTTACACTTACTACAAATTGTGGTTAACATATACCTACCTACCTACCCATAAGGGTTGTATATAAATTATGTATATAGAACATTTGAAAAATTAAATTTGGTTACATGAATTTTGTATAACATACAAACAATGTCTGGCCATTTCAATATTGATAAAATTTGATTTATTTTAATTGATGTTATAAAACACCTGCGACATATAACATCATTTTCTGGGGCCAAGATGTCAGCTTCTAGCCACCGACTCAGGGGACCAGCAGAGAAGGACTAGCAAACCTTCGAGGATGCTTCTCCCAAGACCGTCTGTGGTGGTCCTGTTTTACACAGAAGACAGCGGATCAAACCAACCTAAATCCAAGGTGTGAGATACCGTGCTGAGGGATGAATGGCACTAGGGTCAAATAGTGTCACGAACGGTTCCTCTAGGGCACCGGGCGAAACCCTAGTAGTAACCTAGCCTTAACCCTGTGCAGGGGGCACCGCAGGGTTGGACACACCCCTTCTCCCTTACTCGTGGGACTAAAATGGAACCAGAAGTAAATAAAAATTAACAATCATATGAAGTCTGAATCAGAGAGTATGCTCTCAGATGAAGACAGGACCATCGTGGGAAGCGAAAGTAAGGAATCAGTGGGAACAGCCGGAACCACTGAAACGATCACAAAACAGATCGCTGGGCTTGGAAAAGTCCAGCAAAAAAGGAAAACCTCGGAAGCCTTCAAAAGAAGGCAGACCAAGGGGGAGGCGGAGCCTAAAAAGCAGGCTCCTAAGGAACATGTGCCCAAAACCAAAATGAGGGAAGAGAAACCGCTCGGAATCTCAGACCCCTCCAAAGCCGCGACCGAGCAAAAAACCGAGGAGTGGACCCCCACTGACCGGCTTCAGGGGAACCTCTATATATCTATCTATCTATCTTCAAGGACCCTGGATTAACAGAGGTAAGATTATGGGACTGGATGGCATTGGTGAGTTGATTTATGACAGAACCTCTGACCACCCAAGAACATGCATTATTGTTAAGAAAGGTATAAAAGCCCTTTTGCTTGATAATTTTTATTGTAGGGACGGCGGTCCTCATCATACTGGGGCAAGGAAATGGGACTAGAAAAGCAATTCTCGCATCGGCCTATCTTCCTTACGATGACCCCAGACAACCACCAACCAGGGAAGTCGAAGAACTGGTCAAGTACTCCAGGAAGAAGGGTGTGCAGCTAATCATTGCGTGCGATGCCAACTCACACAATCTCAACTGGGGAAGCACCAACACCAACGAAAGAGGTGAGTCATTACTAGAATCTATTACGGCTAACAATCTGAACGTATTAAATGAAGGAAATAAACCAACTTTCGTTAACTCAAACAGAAAGGAGGTTATTGATATCACGTTTAGCACTCATTACATAAGTAACTTGGTGAGTAATTGGCATGTGTCCGAGGAAGGAAGTTTTTCTGACCACAGACACATATATTTTCAAATTTCGGAAACCGAACCGAAAATGGAATACTACCGTAACCCGCGAAAAACGAACTGGGAAGCATATAATGCAGAACTAGTTAACAGTTTAGACCGAACGATGGTAAAAATTGAGAACACAACAGACCTAGAGATAGCAGCAGACCTAACACAGGAAGTAATTATCTCAGCGTTTGAAAACAACTGCCCAACGGTGAGGAAGAAATCCAACAGGAATGTGCCCTGGTGGACAAATGAACTTGCCGAAAAACGGAGACAGTTGAGAAAGAAGTTTAATAGAACTAAAGAAAATTCAGAAGAATGGACGGATTATAAGAGGGCCCTAACTGAATGCAACAAACTGGTAAGGAAAGTCAAGAGAGGCTCCTGGAGGAGGCACTGTGAGGAGATAGAACAGACTCACGAGTGTGCCAGACTGCAGATGATTCTCTCCAAGGATCCTAATCAGACTATAAACGTTATAAAAAAGATAACGGACAATACACTGGAAAGAAACCATGGAAGAGCTACTTCAGGTACACTACCATGCCACCGCAGAACTCTCCAGCAACAGAACTGGATCGACCACGATGGGCATAGAGGATAGACTGGCGAACAGCGAAGGCAGTGGTAGATGCGGAAAAAACAAAATGGGCTATGAACAGCTTCAAACCATATAAATCACCGGGACCAGACGGGATTTATCCTATCCTACTCCAAAAAGGAGGCAACACACTGCACCACAGGGTAAATGAATTGCTCAGAGCTATCCTAGCTCTAGGGCATATTCCAAGAACCTGGCAACGCATCAGAGCTACATTTATACCAAAACCTGGAAAATCTGGACAGGACACGGCTAAAGCTCTGAGACCAATCAGTCTAATGTCATTTTTGTTGAAGACTCTTGAGAAACTTCTCGACAGACATATCAGAGACGGTATTCTGGCTACATGACCAATACACCGAGATCAATATGCATACAGAGACGGAAAATCAACCGAAACAGCATTACATCAACTCATAAAAAGGGCTGAATACGTGCTGGAAAACAAAGAGGTATTGCTCGCAGCCTTTCTTGATATAGGAGCTTTTGACAACACCTCCTATGAATCTATAGCTAAGGCGACGAGGAATTCTGGGATCGATGCCACGATCTGCAGGTGGATAGACTCCATGCTCAGAAGCAGGCTCATAGAATCAACTCTGATGGGGGAGACAATGGCCGTACGTGCAACCAGGGATTGTCCGCAGGGGAGAGTACTATCCCCGCTACTGTGGAATCTGGTCATGGACGGGCTCATCAGAACCCTACACAGAGAAGGATTTAACATCATAGGATATGCAGACGACCTGGTAATTCTATCCCAAAGTAAATACAACAGTACAACCAGAGACAGACTCCAGATGGCTTTAAATGTAGTAACAGGACTGTAAAAGAAGGGCTACTTATTAGTCCTTCAAAAACACAGATAATTGCGTTTACCAGAAGAATGAAAAGGGAAGGACTTGGCCCTCTGACGCTTCAAGGTGAACCAATACGATTGTCGGATGAAGTAAAATATCTTGTGGTTATCCTAGACCCATGCTTAACTTGGAACCGACACCTTCAGCACGTGATCAAGAAAGCAGAGGTGTCCTTCATGGTTGCCAGACGCACTCACGGCACTAAATGGGGACTTAGACCCAGCATGGTACACTGGCTGTACAAAATGGTTGTCATTCCCAGGATCACATATGCATCTCTGGTATGGTGGCCAAAGATCAGACAATCCTCTGCTATGCTAACACTAAGCAAGGTCCAAAGACTTGCATTGTGTCATAATGTGCGAAGCAAGGTCAGCACTAACCCGACTGGAAAAAGCATCAGACCATGATGCCAACAGACCACATGACCATCAGATATATCTTTCGCAAGAACTTCGAGATTGTCATCAAAGATCGAAAGGAGCTTGAGGAAGAGAACGCACCACCACTTAGTAGAGCGAATGAACGACGAGCAAGTATGAAGGAATCGTCTCGCTAGGAAAATACGGCTTTGTATTTCAAGCAGAGGTCTATGCAATACTTGAATGTGCAAGGGCAAATAATATGAGAGCCTACAACAACAGGCAGATCAGGATCTACAGTGACAGTCAAGCTGCCCTTAAAGCACTTCAGAGCTATAGGGTGACTCTCGGCTAGTATGGGAATGCGGCGAAGAACTTAGAAGACTGGCGACTCGGAACAGTGTAACACTGGAGTGGGTCCCAGGTCATAAAGGAATCGCAGGCAATGAAAAAGCTGACGAACTCGCAAGAGTAGGATCGTCAACTCTGATGAACAGACCCGAACCTGCTGTGGGCATCCCCAGATGCTTAACGAGGTCATGGTTAAAAGGGTGGGTGGAAGAACAACACAATAAACACTGGAAGAATACGACCAGGCAAATACATGGGAAGAAATTCATAAAAGAACCATCAGAAAAATTAGCGAAAGAACTGCTCTCAATGAGCAGGAACTTTTTTTAGTAACATTTTTCGATATTGTCAAATTTAAAGGTACTTTACTTTTGGGTAAAACTCATATTTTTTGACCAACCTCGTATACGACTGAAAAATTTGATATTTGATGACTGTATTATAGGTTTTAGGTAATGCAGAACTTTTAATGAAGAATAAGTTTTCTTCCTAAAATTAATAATAAAAAAGTTTTCCATATGATTCCAACTTAGGGGGACATATTGTATATAAGTTGTCGTTTAGCAGTTGCCAACCCTTAGTTTCCAAGCAAAGTGGGCGCCGGTGAAGTCAGAGTAGTGATCATTCAGGAATTACGAAATGGTTAGCAAATATTATGTATAGGGTGTCCCAAATTGGATGGCTTTATGGAAAATTAGAGGAAATACAAAAAAAGTAAAAAAAACATTGCATCATTCATTTTTTTTTTTGTTAAACAAGCCATTGTCCAACCAGCTTTTTCGTAAGTTATTTCATTTTTGAGATATAAAACGATTTTTTTCTACTACCGTGCGCTTTAACCCACTTTCCCGCACGCATTTTAGCTTTGAAAGTGTCACTTTCCCGCACTAGTGCGGGAAAGTAAAATTATGCAAATTTTGACCTTATTAGATAGTTTTTTACTTCGGAAGTTATAACTATTCTTACACCAGGTGAATAAATAGTCCATCAAATAAAATCTACATGTTTTCTAGCTTTTTGTTGCATTTTTAATTTTCTGAAAATATAAAATAATGAAAATATTTTGATGTAACCTTATACATTCTTCAAAGTAATGTCATAAAACACCTATCAAACCACCCGGGCTTGATATAAGAAAAATATATCAAATGAAATTCTTTCATCTACAAATGACTTAAAATTGTTGCCGTCACCTTCATCGTCATCTTTATGTGACCTGCAAACGATGCCATCCTCATCAACGTCATTCACTCACCAGCTAACACCAAATAACTCCACTGGACCGGCAATTTTAAGTAATTCACAGAATGCAACAAATTGTGTTTCTAATAATAATATTTATAATAATAATTGATAATAATAATAATAGTTTTTGGTTAGAGTTTTGTATATGCATGTTAAAATAAAATAAATTTCGAAAAATGGGTTGATATACTTTTTGTATATACGGTCGTAGAAAAAATAATGTTCCTAACTCATGCGTAAAGTGTCTTTCCCGCCCTTGACCGCTTGCCCGAACTCCGCTTCGCGTCGTTCGGGTCAACTGCAGTCGCGTGCGGGAAAGTATCACTTTCCGCACTTGTTAGGAAAATAACTATTTCTACTCCTACACTGAAATATTGACCAATAGAAATCTAGATTTTCAAATACCCAAGTTGGCAGACCCAATATTTTCTGTAGAATGTTTGAGATTCGTGTGTTTTATGACAGTTTAAATCTTTTGGGTTAGTTTTTAACAGAAATGTCAAGCACCAGACCAAAAATACTTAATGACCAGGGTAAGTACATATTTTAACATATAAATTTTTGTTTACAATAATGTATTACTAATTTTGTATAACAATAACATACCTCTACACTTTATGCTATTAGTTCAACAGTCTCGTAGCAGTGAGAAAAGGCGCCGCATAAGGTTGTTTTCGATTTGTACATGCCAGGTTTGAGTCTTAATGCTTGTGTATTAATAACCAACATAACATGATCATTGCATAATATACTATTTTCTACAAACGTCAAAAAATGTCAAGGTTCGCGCATTGACAACAATATGCGAAGCATGCGAAGTGATCCTTTTTTCCATTTTCCTTTGTTACCATGACACAGTGCGTGAAGTAGTGTGCGAAATACTTAAGGCGGATTCATGCAACGTTCATTATCATTACATTTTCATTATATTATAACTACATTTACATTAGAAAAAGTTAATTACTATAGTTTTCTATATGATGTTCATGCAACCACATTATTGAATTTCAATTACACTATTGCATTAAGAAATTGGTCTACTTTCAACTATACATTATAATTACATTATATTTTTAGTGAAACCCATAGAGAAATATAATATAATGTCTATGTCTATGGTGAAAACGCTGAAAACCATGAAATCGCATGCGCCAAAAATGTTACAGCTGTCATTCCAAGGTCTCCTTCTATTTCGAGCAGCCAATAATACTTTCAAAAGTAGAGAAACTGATATGTTCCAACACGTTTTTGCTGAGAGAACCTGATAACTTCCAAATAATTGCAAATAACTGACCTCCTAGCACAACCACAAACGATTCAAATAATATGACGTTTATCAATTGCCAGTCTTGTCAGTTCATAATTAATTTGTTGCATGAACTGGTTTGACTAGGCAGTGATAATGTAATTAAAGTGTAGTTATAATGTAATGAAAATGTAATTATAATGCACGTTGCATGAATCGGCCTTTACTTCGCACACTGCATGTAAACTATATGGGATTTTTATATTTTAACCTTTATTTTCCCCAATCCAAGAAATCATTTATTTATTAATGTATAACAATAATTAAGGCTTTTAAATTGTGAGAAAATTTAACTCTACCCAATTTATTTATCTACGTTTGTAGAAAAAATTTTGTTTGCATCTCATGTGCGAAATACTTTGGTGATCTCGACTATTTCTTTTAACTCGGCTGCGCCTCGTTAAAAAAAACAGTTCTCGGTCACCAAAGTAGCATTTTGCGCACTAGATACAAAAATAACTATTTTGAAATTGGTCCAAACTACTGTCTTGAATATTTTCTTCATTTTACTAGATGTGAAAAATATGCAATATGAACTTTTGATAGAATAACTAGAGGACAGTTCTATGCATTACACAAGTTGTTCTTATATCCTAAATGTAAAAAACACTTTTACCTCTTTCATTTTAAAAAATGCCATGCCTGTTAGAAGGGAATCTGAACCTGCTTGGTGCTGTGGACCAATTCTCTCTAGTTCTAGTTGTTCTGCCACCTCTTGCAATCCTCCTTTCAGATTTTTACATGATTTCATCAGGTACTGAAACAAATACATATTTCACATAATTTCATGATAACACAAAACATTGCATTTTACAGAAATTTCACATTCAACAGTATAACCCCTATTAGATAAAAAGTACAATATATATTTTCTCCAAAATAGGATGAGCTTGTATAGTACAGTATTTTATAAATGTGGAACAATTTTTTGGAGAAAAACTTCAATTCAAATGTTCCAAGTTTCAGTTACTAAAATAATAATGAATTAGGTATAGGTACCTTGACATCATATATTGTAGGAAAATATAATTTTAGTAAGTCAAAGAACTCTGTTTCATCTTGTGGTAAGTGATTATCTGTTAATAATTTTATGAGATATCCAAAATCATAACCAGAATGGAAGGACAACCATTTGATATTTTCCACTAAGACAATACCAGATGACATGAGTAATTCTGCAAATTCAAGGGGTTCTATTCCCTCATCCTCATGTTTCTTGAACTGAATTCCTGAGTTCTGTAATAAATCAATGCTATCTTGTGCATACATATCCTCTCTGAAACAGAATTATAAAGTAAAAACAACATATAGGTACCTATTACTTACCAAGAATTCCATTAAATTAAAAATATTTTTACTCACTGAAGGTTAAATTTGAAATTAAATTGCCATGTAGTGTACACACCACCAGGTGTTTTCCCATTATCATCTAGAAAAGTAAGACCCAATTGAATTATTCTCAGTAAATCAACATTACACCTCAGCATTTGGTATTGATAATCAGCTGAGCTGCGAAATTCTCCAATGGGTCTAGCAACTACACCAGGAAACTCTGTATCCATTGCTACATATTGATATTTCTGTACTAAAAAACAAATTTGTATAATCAAAAGTGAGTTAGGTACACCAAGTCCAGTGAAAACAATAAATGATCTTAACAATACATTCCAATGCTAATAAAATAAGTACCTATTTGTCTAATTGTTCGAAACTCATCTTCCAAATTGTGAGCCCAAACATCTCGAATGCCACAATCTTCATTATTAGGATGTGCAATGCTACCTAAAGTAGCTGCTGGCATATTTTTACCAATTTTCGTAATTTTTTATGAAGAGTTATTCCAGACAACATTCAATTAGTATTTCTTACAGTTATGAGTTTTACCTAAAACATAGTTTTGTTAAATTTACAAAGGAAAACAGCTTTTTTTTCTAGATTAACCAACAAATCAATGTGGAAATTATAATGCTAATATAAATAAATATAAAAAAATAGCACTTGCTTTTTTCGTCATTATATAGTGAACAATCGTTGACCAAAAATTATTTTTTATTTGAAAAACATGAACATTTCACAATTTCTAATAATTTTGACAATTTTGAGATTGTCATCTGCCAGCAAATTAACAAATAGGCAATTTCAAGCGATCTCAGAATTTGAAAATGTTAAGTAGGACGATTATTTTCAGTGCTAACTAAAACTAAAAAGATAAAACCATGTTATTTTTTAATTTAAATCTTAATTTCTTAGTTTCTTGCATGAACATCTACATTACACGCACATGTTCATGCAAGAAACTACGAACTTGAGATTTAAATTGAAAAATAACATGGTTTTATCTTCTTAGTTTTAGTTTTAAATTAAGGTGGATGCATGCAAGCAAAAATTAAAACTAAGAATAATTTAAAACTAAAACTAAGAAGATAAAACCATGCTATTTTTCAATTTAAATCTCAATTTCTGTTTCTTGCATGAGCATGTACGTGTTATGTAGATGTTCATGCAAAAAACTAAGAAATTGAGATTTAAATTAAAGAAAACCATGGTCTTATCTTCTAAGTTTTAGTTTTAAATTAATCTTAGTTTTAATTTCTTCTTGCATGAATCCAGTGTGCAGTGCCTGATATGTCAAGTCCAGAGATATGTCATGTCTATGATCATTGTTCAATGATCAAATACAAACATAAACAAACACATCAAACGTCAAACCAGCACACAAATAACATAACCTCATAAAACGTAGTGATATTTTTTGGTAAAATATCTTATACAAAATGAAAAATAGGAACGTGGCTCTTATGCGGCCTAATGCAGGTGCTGTTTTTATAACAGCATCAAATCTTGCTACCGGTATTGCATATAAAAGTAATGCACTTTTAAGTAGTCAAAACTTTTGGCATAAATTTATAGTAAGTAGATAGACGATAGACCTATCACGGAATATGTAGTTTTAATACTCATTCTATCATATACATAATTATTTTGATATTAGTTGTTCATCTCTATAACTTTTTTGCCCGATTGCACAAGTTTGACTTAAATGTAGGGCTTAACAAATTGCACATTACTGAAAATTCCAATCTTTTATTGCACCATGTTTTGCTTATTAAAGCCACGGTTAAATACAATACCATATGTCTTAACTTGAATGAACAAGCTGTGCTTAAAATTTCGTGCATATACCTAAGCTTCGCTTAGATGATGGTGCAGTGAGCTTAATTTCATAAGGTAAGGTGGTGCAATTGGACATTAAAGACAAGTCTATATTTTTTTGCAGATATACACTTATGCTCGTGTTTCCAGACAGATTTCTAGGGACTGTTCAATTGTGTGCTTTATTTTTGTATTTAAATGTATTTTTAATGATTGATAAATATTTGAATTATAGGTGCATTTGAAAGATACTTAACAAATGTACTATTTCTAGTATCTACTTTCTATGAACATACTTAATGGATCAACTTCTGCAATTAAATGTTGCATTCCAAATTACTTATCTCTGATAATGTACAGAGGACATGCTTTTAACAAGGAATGGAGAAAACTTATTTCCTTGTTGCAAATGTAGAAGTCTCTGATGGACGGTGGGAATATAATATTTACATTGTATCTTATCAATATTCATTTAAATTTGAAAATTACTATCAAAATATGCTTGTATTCATTATTAAAAATTAGAGATATATACCATTTTAACCTTTACATTTATTGGTAGGTAAGTGATTCTGCAATGTCATCCCGCAATGAGATACTGGATGCAGTTTTAGATCAAGTTCATCCTATGGACTTAATTCCATTATCATTTTGGAGAGACAGTAATGGGGCAAATTTTTTAGCCAGAAATTGTGGGCCTGCTATACATAAACTTTGTAATGATAATTTAGTTGTGGTAAATCCAAAAAGTTCAAAAACAGTATGTAGACAAGTCTCTAATCTGGCATTTTGAATAATTGTCTTAATATTTTTTAGTTCAAACTTAAAATTATATTGAAATTTGCTACAACTGGAGAGTTTAAAATAGATGTGCAGAAAAATATTCATTTTGTTTTGACAAAAAGATTTAACACTACAACAAAAGTTCTTAATTTAGTTAAATTTCATGAAGATCCAGGTAAAAATATGGTTGATTTAATAAAAATGGCTTCCAAGTTCTTAACAATGACGAATCTGATATATAATTCTTTCAGAACTAAGCGAATACTGTCCGCTCTCCCAACCAAAAATAATGTTTTTTGTTTTACACATAGCAAAATCTTTAATTCCACCACCGGAAGTATACTTAATGAACGACAATGGAATAAAACTGTTGAATCCCATGGAATTACTAGTAACACAAGCTCCTTACATTAGGAGTATCGATTTAAGAAACAATTTAGTAAGTTAGTTTTCGATCTTATTCATTCAAATTCAATGCTTATGTATTTTCAGATATCTGATATTAATACTTTAAATAATTTAAAAATTTTTCAATTGACTGAATTGTATTTAGATGGTAATCCTTTTTGTGAAAAAATTACTAGAGAAGAGTATGTCAGGTTGATATCCAATACAGTAAAAGGTCTCACTACATTAGTAAGTAGCATTTCATTGAAATTATGAAGCTTTCTTAAGTCTATTTGTTTATAATAACTACATCAATATTTATCTTTTTTGTATGTGGTAAATACTATGTTTTAGGATGGAGTGTCTTTAAAAATGGACAGTTTGCATGTAGCTAAACGAAATTATGTTTGTAATTTTGAAGCTGCTCCCCTTGTGAATCAATTTTTAGAACATTATTTCCATATATATGATTCAAATAATCGAGCTATTTTAAAAGGACTATACCATAAAAATGCAATGTTCTCTCTCAATTCTACATATCACCCAAATCAATTGACATCTGCAAACACAAGGTAATTGGACATTTTTATTGGATTTATTGACCCATTTTTTCGAAATTATAATTTATGGGGCTGTATAATTTTGTTAGCAAAACGCATCACAATGCTAAATTGAAAATTCTGTTCAAGTTTAGTGGGAATTTAAACTAATTAAGTTCTTTGTTTCATAAATTATTTTTTCAAATTAACATTGATTTGTTCCATGTAAGGTAATTGTCATTCTACAATATTTTGGTTCATTTCTAGGGCAACAATAGAGGAGTCTATATTATAATGCCCCATTAAATTATTTTCGTTACAGATTGTACCCCACTACACATAATATTGTATGTGGGTACATCTACACAAATACTATCACAAGCTGCAATCCAGCAACGTTACTCGCGCCTTGAGTATGAACATAATAGGGGCTTGAAGCAGTTCTAAAAACCACCACTTATCCGTATACGTATCGCAATGCGCATGTGCAGAAGCGATATGTGGACTATCAATCCGTCACACGTACCTAACACGTACGTATTGCTTTATTGTGTTCCGTGTTCGCGTATTTAAACGACCAAGAAACGCAAAAGGTCACTTTAAGAAAGACTATTTCTAGTTCTTAGGTTGGAAATTAAAACACACGTATGGTTACGTTACGAACGCATTTGCTTTATACTTATTTTTGATTAATCATGTATCTCCCTTACGTTACGTATACGGATAAGGATAAGTGATCTATTTGAAGAACTACTTTATGACCCTAATGTTTTATTATTATACAATATAAGATTCTAAATACAATACTTAAATAATTTTCTGACACAAGGCTCGTCGCACGACAAAAGTACCTTAATTTTATGTTTGCAATTATTCTATGTTTCAGTTTTCAATTTGGTCTCAAATCATTCACTTCATTTTGTCTTGCTTTTGGGGAATTCAACCAATACCCGGCTTTTGGTAATTTGTTAAAGTATATTAGTAGGGTCGTTGCACCACATATGGCCACTACCCTATACTTATGGCCACTTGTTTCTTTAAGAACTAAAATTAACTGTTTGACAAAAATGGTCGCGTTCATCACAACGTAGCGCTACCGAAGCGATCATCAATTTGCTGCTGAACGCGTGTTTTGTTAACTGATCAGATTGAGCGCCATTTTTTCAATAAAAATTAAAATACGCTACACGCTACCGATAGAAGATGCATTAACTCTCATTTATGTCATATGTTGAAAACATAATATAAATATTTTTGTTTGGAGATATTTTAGTTTGTATTTCAGTGGAAATGAATGAACAGCTGAAGGTGACTTATGATTTTAATAATAAATTTTATAATAGGTTTGTTCTTAGAAGGAATTTCCAATCGATTGGAAATTTGTTAATCTCTGATATTCCGTTTGTGATTCGTTGTAACTTGATTGGCAATTTTTGTTGTACGAACGGGTGGAAAATTTTGACAATTTGACAGTGATATCTTTGATAAAGATTTGAAGAATAGCTGAAAATAAGTAAATAATTTTGTAATGTGTGTGTCATTCTTTGACCATCCTAATAAGAAGCCAGAGATTTTTTTTTGAAATGTCCGGTACTACAACATACAAATTATTTTACTCACGTTTTATTTTAGAAGGAACTGACTGGTTAGCTACTACATGTTTTTTTATTATAATAGAAAAATAGTAAAAATCTGTCACTTTCTACAGCATCACAATACGCATGTTCTCATGTTCAAACTGAAAATTTGATCCCGGTCAGTAAATTATTCTGATAGTTGGCAACTGATCCGAAACAGCAAATTTCTTACTCAGAACAAAGGATTTTTAAATCGCCAACTGCCAAATTGTTTCTACGAACGCTTTTTTTTCAATGCGCATGCCTCTGACGGTTTCTGATAGTTTCTGACTGTTCTACGAACAAACCTAGTTGAACTCTCTATGCTCCAAAATGGTGAGTTCAATATATATTGTGAATAACTCCCATTTTTTAATGGTTATTTCTGATACGGGGCTCCCGATCACGTCTTTCTTCCCAAACTTCACGCTGTTCTATGGGTTGAAGAAGGTCTACAGTGCGGCCTACTATTAGACCTACATCTAGAGCGTCTTCCTCAGCGATTACAATAGCTGATAGCTGATTGAATAGGATCCATTTTTTAGGAAACAGAAACTTATCAACAGACCAGGATAATTTTTCGTTGTCGATGATCACGGAATACTAATACTAAGCTCACAAAACACTGGTAATAACTAGTGCTGGGCGATTATTAAAAAGTATAATCGATTATATAAAATAATCGATTAATTGAAAATAATTTACTTTTAATATAAATCAATAAGTATCAAAAAATGATGAATATGCATGTTAAAATGTGTAAATCATCTATTAGTGTACTCATAATTTCTTGATAATGGCAGCAGGAATGATAAAGAAAAATAGATTCCCATTTAAAACTAAAAATATAAATATATATTATACCACAACGTACAGTTTTAATTTGTTTTTACTGTGAATCAAACTAAAATGTTACTTGATACTTTATTTTCACCACTTCCAGCTCACTGGCGTATCTAGGGAGTTTTTCAGGGGGAGGGGCATGAGCTAATGGAAATTTGTAACCAAAGTAATAAAATCCATAGAAATGAATTATATATAAATATATATTTTCTTTATTTGAAACAACTGAAACCAGTGAACAATAATATAAATAAGATTGAACAAAATATGGCGAAACAAGCAAAAACAAAATTCCACAATTCTAATAAATAATAAACTCTCAAAATAAAACAACTGGAACAAAAACTTGATAAAATTATTGTTCAGAAAGATATGTCTTTGGTCACTGTTTGAAAATATACTGAAAACAACTGAAACTAGTGAACAATAACATAAATATCCAGACTCTGGCTGTTGAACCAATTTCAAGGGGGGGGCATGCCCCCCCCCCTCATGTTCGCCAGTGTTCCAGCTACCGTTATCTAGAGTTATGAAAAAGAATCAATCTTCGATTAATTGATTATTTTCGATTAATCGAGTGTTTCCGATCAATCGATTATTTTCGATCCACCAATTTTTTCCCAATATCCGATTTTTGCGATTATTCGATTATTTTCGATCATTTGGTTATTTTCGCTTAATCGATTATTTTATATTGTTCGATTATTTTCGATTGATCGATTATTTTTAAAAATATATATCGATTAATCGATTATTTTGCCCACCCCTAGTAATAACTAAGTATTAGACTAAATTAAAATCAAAAATGAATAAATAATTGTCGTATATTATTATATCAAATGAAATTGAGTTGTTGTATTCATTGAAATTTGTTAACATATATGTCGATGGTTTTATTAGCACGCTCAGCAGAATTACGAACTTTAGCTCATTGTTATTGCTAAGAACTAAACAGTAAACATCGTGACGAATTTATGTTTTACCAAGGTGTTTTTTGAATATTTGGAATCCCACAGGTAAGTAGATATCAAAACCCAAGATATTTTCATCCGAATTAATTTTTATTTCAATTACCTAAAATAAAAGTCAAGATGGCCCTTAGTAGAAACAAAATTGAGGATTCTTGAGTTATGGCCTTAGGGTAGCCATAAGTAAAATATAAAATTTTACTTATGGCCATCAGTTATATTTGTGTAGGTGAGTACGTGTGTTACTAAGTTAGGTGTGTTACTAAGTTAGGTAGGAATTTTGCTGTTTCAGCTAATGTGCCGAAGACTCCCAGAAAAAAGAGGTTTCAATATTCTCCTTTAAAAATACAGAAAGCTGTGGATGCCGCGCGTGAGAGAATGCCTGTTTTAAGGGCTAGTAAATAATTCAAAGTGCCTAGGACTACCCTACGAAACAAATTTGGTGGGAAAATCGCCAATCAACTGGGCAACTGGGCATTGCGGATTTTCATCACATTTGGGTGAAGATAACGCGAAAGTGCTGGTGATTCGGGTTTTGGATTGCGCTTAAATGGGATTTCACATTAACAAAGATGGTTTGATTAGCTCTGTACAAAAGCTCATTTTTAAATAGACAGCTGGTATTATTCATTTTTAAATAGACAGGAGATTTCCAGGATTTCATGGAGGTAGGGGTGCCGTAACTGAAGAAAAAATTAGAAATTGGTTTGAGGAGATGAAAAGGACGCTTGGCGATGATGTGGAAATTTCAAAAAAATCCCACAAGGGTTTTTAATATGGATGAATCCGGGTTCGCCTTGGCACCAAAAAATGGGGTGATTCTCGGACCACGAGAAACATCGGTATATGACGAGAGATCTGCATCTGTTAAAGAAAATGTTACGATTCTTTTTTCTGTTGACGCAGCTGATTCATTTGCTCCACCATTAGCAATTTTTAAATTCGATAGAATACCCCAGAATGTATCCAAGATGATTCCAAAGGAACGGGGCGTAGGCAAAAGCTCAAATGGCCGGATGACAGCTGATTGTTTCTTTGAGTATTTTACCAATGTGTTTGTGCCTTCTCTGATAGAGAAGGAGGTTACATTTCCCATAATAGTTTTTGTAGATGGACACAGGTCACACCTAACGTTGCATTTAAGTCGTTTTTGCCGAGAGAATAAGGTAATTCTAGTTGCTCTACCGCCGAATGCAACCCACATTTTGCAGCCATTAGACGTTGCTGTCTTCGGACCTATGAAACAAAATTGGAGAGATACCGTACGAAAATTTAAAATTGATAATGACGGCAAAGAAGTTACTAAAGTTGCTGTGTCTGGCTTGCTATCCAATATAATGGCTAACCCTAAAATGGCAATAAATATAAAATCCGGCTTTATTGCTACAGGCCTCTATCCATTTACACCAGACTCCGTAGATTTTACTAAAATAATACTAGAGAAGTGCATGTAAACAACCAATCTGCTGTTAACGAACACTTAATATATTTTGAAAGCAAAATTGATATTAACATGCTGGAGCAGTTTAGATTAACAAAAGGAAGAGGTTATGGTAGGGAAGGTGCTGAAGTAGCATGTGAATTGTACAAAGTATGGCTTTCAATCACAAACGACATTCTCCATATCCAAAATTCTTCTAACGAAGATGAAGATATTCTTACACAGGACGAGTGGGAGGCAGATTTGCAACATGATTCCGAAAACGTTTCGTAATCCAACTCCTTCTAATGAATTACCATTACCTCCCACATCCAAAAATGTTCATTCACCTGAAGAGAGGAAAAAAGAAAGGTAACAACAACGTCTCGAGAAAAGCCAAATAAAACAAAACACACTATCCAAGACATCCCAGAAAAAGTCGAGAAAAATAAAATACGATTTAAGCTCCTCAGAAGATAAAATGTCATTGGCATCTTATAGCAGTGTCAATTCCTCAGACATAGAAGAAGCAACAATTATGCCGCTAGGCAAAATTTTGAAACCGGGTGATTTTATATTGGTTAAATTCAGCGCCCGTTGTAAAAGATCAACTGTATATAAATATGTTGCAACTGCATGTCAATGTGTTGCGAATGAAATAGAAATACAGTGTTTGAAAAGCACAAATAAGGAAAAACCTATGTTTGAGTACATTGAAAATGACATTTCCACAGTTCCTAGATCTGTTATTTTAGGACTGTTACCCAAGCATGATCTCGTAGAAGGTAGAAAATTGGTGTTAATGTCTATGATAAGTATTAAATTTCAATTGTTAAATTACATTAAACTTCTTAATTTAGATTACATTTTTGTTACCCTACCAGTTTTAGGGCTTTTGTAGGTACCTACCTATAACGTAGCTACATCTAATTTAATAAACAAATATGCATTTATCTTAAAAATTAGTGGCCATAAGTGAAGAATTAATGTCGGACTAATGGCCAAAAGTAAGGAATTTGTTGCTCTTAAAAATTTTTTTTTTAAATGAATTAAATGTTTTTAATATAACAGATGTATATATTCTTGAAAACTACATACTTCAACCTATCAAAGAGTATTTTGTTTTCTGGTACAACATTATTGAAAAATCGACCCCATGAAAGAATTATTGTCTTAAAGTGGCCATAAGTAGTGCCATGACCCTACTACTTAACAAAAATTAATTTTAAAATTTTTTAAACCGAATATTTTGGGAGAAAACTGGAAATTAAGGAATCCTAAATATTAGTAACTTTCACTACATTTACGTCACATACCTAAAGATGAAGTTAGCCACTTTCTCATTAGATGTTTTATGAACTAATAGTCATCAGTTACAAAAAGGCTATTTGAATTTTAAGTATGAAGAACTGTCGAATTCTAATATATATATAAGTACAGTTTATACGAGCTTGACGTTTCAATATTATATTAATTGTATTAATATTTGTTTCTTTAAGTCTAGTCAGTTTTTCTTCACAATTTTTCAAGTTAGAATAATGTCAAATATCATATAAATATTGTTTTGTATCATACTGCATAGACAGAACAGTTACAACGCTTCATAAAAACTTTTTATTTGTGTCTGCAGAAGAAAATTGTGGTTTGTGGCTGCTAGAAGAAAATATAAATATACTGCAACTAGTTACTATTGTTGTGAAGATCATTTTGCTGTAAGTAATTATATATGTACCTATGTGTAGAAAGTCATTCACTATAAAAGCAATATAACATAAGCAATACCTAGGTATACCATCATAATTTTTAAAAAGAAAACGACAGAATTGTGGTTCCATGTCAACCCATTTGTAGCTAACTTCTCTTTCAGGTAATGTATGTGACGCATAAATGGCGAATATATAATACCGGTTGTTATTAAATGACACTTACAACGTTTGCATGTAGATACATCTCGTAAAATTGTATCTTTTTTCATTCGCTTGTCATATTTTCTCAAATCAATAATACTATTTTTTTTCAGGATACATACATATAGTCAAATATCCAGAAACTTACACAAACTATCAAATTTCTCAATGTTACAAAACAATTTGTATCTAGGAAATCAACAAATAGTCAATATTTTGTCTGGTTTACCAGTTACACAGCATGATCCATATTCTTTTACAATAGATGTCATAAGTTGTACGGTAAGTTAAATCTACTAGCTGGACAACGAAAAAAAATCAGACTGCTTGTCGGCCGCCAAAAGCACCGATAAGCGGTATGATTGAAATTGTGTAGGTTTTGTTCAGATAAATTAACAATTATAGTATATTATTAAACGAGCAATTTATGATAGCAATAATTCACGATGGGTGACGTTTGCGTCACGAGCCGCAGGCGAGGGGCGCAAGTCACCCAAGTGAATTATGGCCATAAATTGCGAGTAGAATACTATACTTTGTCCACGACACTTAATTTATTTATTAATAAATAAAAGTCAGTAGCGATTTGGCATATTACTAACCTCAAAATGTTGTGGCAGCTACTTCAAATAATTTGACATATATAGAGATGGGCGATACTGTAGAAAGTATCAATACAACGTACCGTTATAAATATATTGTTTTGAAATACTTAATATTAGAAAATATCGTTATGAAAAGTATCAATACTAAAAATTACAATATTTTATAGATACGATATAGGTCCGAAACAAATTTCCTGAACAAAATACACAGATTTAATAGTTTATTTCATATTGTACCCCATCTCTAGTCGGGAATTATGAACCAACTTATGAACCATAATTCACGACAGTTGATATATGGGTACCATATACCTTTAGTTAGGAGGTAAAATATTGACTTATTATTAGGTGGTCGTGGGTCACACTCACCCTCCCCTCTCTACAGATACAGAGGTGGTCGTGGACAAACAATGTTAAAATGTCATATACCGGGAAATGTTATTGTCACTTTGACATCGATAAAAAAGGTGCATTCTTTTTTAACGGATAAAAACTTCTCTTCCTCAATATCTAGTAAGCGGACGTCACTTTTACACAATGACAATGAGTCGCAAGTTTGGTTGATAAAGATAATTATTGTTGTTGTTCATCCATATATTCTGTCGTTAATTTATCTTGCCAAAAAACACTCGAGCTTTTCTTTTATCAGTTAAATTTCTCTTTAACTCAAAGCTTTGCCAATTACTAAATTTGCTCGAAAAACTGACATTAGATAAAATCGCTCCACCTTCGGTGTCGCGATTTTATCATGTCAGTTTTTCTCGTAAAATTGGTGATTGGCAAAACTGTTTCGTTGCAAAGAGAAATTTATCCGAAAAACAAACTCTTGTGTTTTTACTGTTGATAAAACAAACCGCCGAACTTTCATTTGCAAAGTAATTTTTCATTCTCCCCCCTACGAAATAGTATATTAAATTGAAACACGCGCGATTTTTCGAACACGACGGCGAAGCCGGAGTGCTCGAAATAGAGCAAATGTTTTAAAGACCAGTTATCCACGAATACTTTACGCTATTTTTTTATTGGTGCACTTTGAAATTATAAATACTTGACCTATGAAATCTTTATTCTTGGAATGGTTCAGAACCTACTGTTTGTGGGTTTGTTTTTCCCGCAGATACAAGTTGCTAACAAATAGATAGGTAGGTACTTACTTTTCCAACACTGGCAAACAATAATATCAATTCACTTTAATTTTCAAAAGTCTGAAAACTACTTCCGTCACTGGTGAACACTTATACAGGGTGTTTCAAAAAAAGGTAACACCGTCTCTAGGATAGGTAAAAAACAGAAAAATAATTGGGGTTGGCTTAGTGAAATTTTTTTCTAACGCCATCCGTTTTCAAAATAAAGGGCGTTGAAGAAAATGAAAAATTACACATTTCTTACGATTTTGCCGAAACTACTGGCACCATTGCAATGAAATTTTATACGAATATGTTTTGGAAGCTGATAAATCCCATGAATTTGTTTTTATATCTAACTCTCATAGAGGGCGCTAGTTACACGATTCATACAACGTATTATTCAACATAACTTTTTTAAGGGTAGAATTATTAGTCAAAACTCCAAGTGAACGTAAACATCGTTTAACTTTACACCAAAAAGGTACTCTTGGTAAAACTCGATATTATGTACCGTTTTCGGAATATTTTGATTTGAAAATTATGAAGTAATAATCGCTCCTGGTATAAACTAATGATAAAGTTCGCTTTTCTCTAAGTTTGCCATTGAAAATTGACATTTATTGATTGTTATGACAATAAGTCAACAATAAATAGAGTTTTGAAACCTTGTTATTTGTAAAATTAGATATTGTTAAACAAAATGTACTCAAATGTTGAATACACCGACATGTTATTAACTTTAGGCGAGTGTTTAGGAAACTCTAGTGCAGCTTTTACGCGTTATGCAGAAAAGTTTCCTAGAAGAAACTTATCAAGTAAAAAAACATTTAGAGCAGTTGAACGACGTTGTCGAGAAACTGGGAATGTAAGACCAAAGAAAATAAATTCAGGTAGACCAAGAACAACAAGAACAATTAATAAAGAAAATATTATTTTAAATTTAGTTGATCAAAATCCAACATTAAGTGTAAGGAATATGGCAAGACAAACAAATACATCTTCTTCAACTACTTGGCGGATACTTAAAGAGCAGCAGCTATATCCTTACCATTACAGACAAGTTCAAGAACTCTTGCCGAACGATCTACCGGTTAGAGTCGATTTTTGTGAAACATTGCGAGAAAGGACAGCCCTCAATCCAAATTTTTTAAAATGTATTCTTTTTACGGACGAGGCCATCTTTACGCGACAAGGTATGTTTAACTCCCATAACGCACACTACTGGTGTGATGAGAATCCACAAGCCAAAAGGGTATCACATTACCAACACTCATTTAAAGTTAATGTTTGGGCAGCAACTTTAGGTAACAGATTAATAGGTTATCATATTCTACCTGGAAATTTAAGTGGTGATATGTACCTTGATTTTTTAAATAATCACTTATTTGAGATATTAGAAGATTTATCGATAAATGAGCGAACATCATTATTTTTTATGCATGATGGAGCTCCACCGCACTTTGATAGAAGGTGTCGTAATTGGTTGAGTAACAATTTTCGGAATCGATGGATTGGTAGAGGTGCAGAAGCTCCGTTTCATTGGCCTCCTCGGTCATGCGATTTTAATCCTTTGGACTACACAGTCTGGTCGTATATTAAGGAAAAAGTCTATGCTACAGAGGTAAATTCTCGTCAAGAATTAATAGACAGAATTAAACGTCACTTTAATGACATCATAGATGATCCCCAACCGTTAAGAAGATTAATGGATTCTTTAGAAAAAAGGATAGACTTGTGTATTCGTGAAAACGGAGGACATTTTGAACATTTACTCTAATTGAATTTTATGTTATGTTCTTTGTCTTTATTTTAATTTTCTTATTGTAAGTTTTTTTAATTAATAAATTTATCATTAACTTATACGAGGAGCGGTTATTACTTCATAATTTTCAAATCAAAATATTCCGAAAACGGTACATAATATCGAGTTTTACCAAGAGTACCTTTTTGGTGTAGAATTAAACGATGTT
Source organism: Galerucella tenella (assembly GCA_910591685.1). Classification (NCBI taxonomy): domain Eukaryota; kingdom Metazoa; phylum Arthropoda; class Insecta; order Coleoptera; family Chrysomelidae; genus Galerucella; species Galerucella tenella. Next base: position 521 of record CAJUYH010003779.1, on the reverse strand, counting down.
TATGTTCACTTGGAGTTTTGACTAATAATTCTACCCTTAAAAAAGTTATGTTGAATAATACGTTGTATGAATCGTGTAACTAGTGCCCTCTATGAGAGTTAGTTATAAAAACAAATTCATGGGATATATCAGCTTCCAAAACATATTCGTATAAAATTTCATTACAATGGTGCCAGTAGTTTCGGCAAAATCGTAAGAAATGTATAATTTTTTATTTTCTTCAACGCCCTTTATCTTGAAAACGGATGGCGTTAGAAAAAAATTTTACTAAGCAAACCCCAATTATTTTTCAGTTTTTTACCTATCCTAGAGACGGTGTTACCTTTTTTTGAAACACCCTGTATAGGTACACTTTCTTTTTTGAAATTCTGGAAACAACTGAGTAATGTTTATCATTCGCATTCGTATTTATATTAGAGAAAAATCCAACAAGTTCATGCAAGTTCAGACACGACTTTAACTAGGCGGGCGGGCGGCGCGGCATCGGCGAGTCTTGACACGCTCTTTCTGAATATGGAATA